>JAPSES010073866.1:0-10842 GCA_029822895.1 Maxillicosta whitleyi
ATTGGTTGGATCTAATTTTTGGGGGGGTCATGACCCCCCTATCCTCCCTGTAAATTACGCCTATGCTCTAGGCTCAGTGACATCACATAGCCACGTCCATGTCTGAATGTAGGTAAATGCACTTTCCTTTGTGCTGTACTGTTAGGTCATCATGAAACCCAAACACTTTGTTTCATCAGGAAACATGACAAACAAATTACTAACAGCGTTTTAAATGTAGAACTGATTAAGAACTTTATGCACTACTAGTAGTTTAGTAAACAGCAATACACCATATACTGTATAAGATCATTATCGGAGAACCAAGCACCTGTTAAAAGTCACTTTTTTTTTTTTTTTAAAGCTTAGTGACAATTTTCCAGCAACTCCAGAAGGGTTTTTGATGATGACTTTTTTTTTTTAATCATGTGGAGACAATGCTAATGAAAAACTTCAGTCATACCTTACCTTTGTGCTTGTGTAGCAAAGTAAATGACATACTAGTCATATTAGGTGTGCTGGTGCCCATCTTTAAGAACAACGGAGACTTGTGGCAACTACAGGGGCATAAAGTTTATGAGCAATCCACTGAAGCTATGAGAGAGTAATGCAAGCTAGACAAAGGGCAGAAGTGAACATTTGTGAACAGCAGTATGGTTTTATACTGAGAAACAGTACTACAGATGCAGTATTTGTATTAAGGATGGTGATAAAAAGTACAGAGGTCAGGAGTTGCATTGTGTCTTTGTAGATGTAGAGCAAACATATGACAGGGTGTCCAGAGGAGCTGTGGTTTAGTATGAGGAAGTCTGGAGGAGCACAAACATACTGTATGTTAGAGTAGGACATGTACATGTATGAGGTGCAAGACAGTGGAGGTGTGACAGAGGAGTTCAAGGAGGAGGTGGGAGTGCATCAGGGATCAGCTCTGAGCCCCTTCCTGTTCACTATGGTGATGGACAGACTGACAGACCAGGTTAGACAGGAACCTGCATGGACTAGGATGTGTGCAGATGACACTGTGATCTGTGGAAAGAGCAGGAAGCAGGTGGAAAAAAACTAGAGGTAGAGGTTTGTTCTGGAATGGAGAGGAATGAAGATTAGCTGCAGCAAGACAGAGTCTATGTGTGTGAATGAGAGGAACCCAAGTGGAAGAATGAGGTTAGAGGGAGGAAAGAGAGAAGGGGGAGGATTTGTATGTACGTAGGGTCGACAGTCCAGAACAATGGTGTGAGGAACAGTGAAGCAGCGAGAAAAGTGTCAAATGTGCTGTTTGATAAATGAGTGTCATTGGTGAGAGCAGACATGTTGTATGTGGCTGAATATTCCCCCCTTAGCCCTCCCGCTTCATTTTGCATTTGCACTTCAAGGGATAGTGTTGTACCAATTCTCAATTAGACAAAGGGGAAGGGCTAAGGCCTGCCTGGGAGGGCACACTATGAACAGAGGGGTAGGAAAAATTTCCCATCATCCTGTTCAAATCATTGGCAAGATGCAGGTAAACAGCCAAAAAGTACAGCAGTGTAAAGAAACACACAAATGTGTGTACTTTCTTTGTAAACAACTTAATCATTTGATCAGCTGTTTAATGCCATCTCAGTGTTATAGACCTTATTTCTGCTGTTTATATTTGATAGCTGTAAAAAGATGACCAGAGCCCTTACAGATATGGTAACAGTTACCGATGGCATGGTGAGTTCTTTTGGAAACAAAGCTGTCACATCTTTTAAGAGCAGCATCAATGACTGCTGATGACGTAACATTGCAAACAGTTGTTTCAACCCCACCCAAACCCTTGCAGCTCCATTTCAAGGGGTAGTGGTAAGTGCAAGGGCCAAGGGGTGAACTGGGATTGGACCAGCAACACTAAGGAAAAGGCAGGAAGCAGAGCCTGAGGTAGCAGAGATTAAGATGCTTATGTTCTCTGTGGAAGTGACCAGGATGGATCGGATCAGAAATGAGTAGATCAGAGGAACAGCATGTTAGATATTGTGGAGAAAAAGTCAAAGCAGCCAGACTGAGATGGTCAGGAAATGTATAGGGGAGGGATAGTGAATATATTAGTAGAAGGATGGAGAGGCTGGAACTCCCAGACAGACCAGAATTATGGATGTAGTGAAAGAGGACATGAAGGTAGAGGATACAGAGGATATGCTTAAAAGGAAGAAGACTTTGAGGAACTTTGAAGAATTTGCTGAGGTGACCCCTAAAGTGAACAGCTGAAAGGAAAATAAGAATATCTATACAGCCAATAAATAAATAAATAATGCATAGACACCTGCAGAAGATCTTAGGAATGTGAATTCTAGCTAAGCATGCAGATATTGACCACAGGGGGCATCCAGATATATTTTTCAAAAGGTATATTTATTTGATTTGCCCTTAATTACATCTCTATTTACAGAATTTCAACCATCAGAGTCGCTTCAAATCAACTTATTAAAACAAAAATGTTAGTTTCTTTGTCTGCCTTTACCAAAGAGATCCTTTCGGCTCACAACATGCTTTAGACATAGAGCTTCAAAGTCAAACAGTCAGCTGTCTGCAGGATGAAAACTGGTGTCTGGCTGATACAGGAGCAGTCTCAAGAGAAAGTCTTTTCAGAAACATGCCTCCTGTTAACTAAATTAGTTACCCCCGCCAAGAGGATTATATATTCACCTACATCTGCTTGAAGTTTTTGCAGGATTGCACAAAAATTACTGTGCTGATCTGCATTAAACTCAGTGGGAGGGTGCATCAAGGTTCAAGGATGAACCAGGACACTTTTAGAGCAGGTACATAAAAAACAGCAAATCCTAAATATTTATTTTCACATTTCCTAACATTGACATGACAGTGCTTTGGTGGGGGTATATGCCACTGTTTATTAAAATGTTATCAGACCTGACATTCACCTCCTTTACACAAAATGACTCACATTGAGGTGACAATGCAAACACACACACTGCTTTGTATTCACACCTTTTAGACATTTTCAGACATGAATATTTAATCACAGTGGATGGCATTGTATGATTTTCTGACACAAATACCAACAAAAAAGTCTTTAATGTTAAAGTTTAAACTCGTCTCTACGAATATATCTAAATTAATTATAAATATGAAGTTGTTGTATGTGTATTCATTCCCTTGACTTTCAAATACACAAAAATATGAAGCTGTTAATGTATTAAATGTCATTACTTGATTTTTACAGTACAGTTCATGAAAATAACAGCATGACGACCACAAACGAACCAGTTGAGAGGATAAACAAGGTTTTAAAGAGTATGGCACAGTCATAAATTTGGCAGCAACTCTCAAAAACTGAGTGTTAATATTAGATGGGCAGTAGTGACGCAGCTATGAGGGACTGAGCAGATTTGTGATGAAATGGGGAGAAACTGGCAGTGTCAAGATGTCCAAAGCTGACAGATCAGACAGATGAAGCTCCTGAATCACTAGTAACTACTAAACTGAAGGGTCTGAATACACAAGTAAATACTACTTTGGCTTTAGTATGAGTTTAGTTGAGTCTATGAGTCTACCTTGACATTAAATACTTTTAATGCTGTAGTGTCAGACAAATCCTGATAGCATCCATTGTGTTCCAGTGTTAACCTCATTGTCATCCAACTGTAATCACATTTGCAGACATACTCATGGGGAACCAGGGCCCAGGATGAGCCATGTCTCATATTATAATACATCCAAATGAGTGTGTTACAGGACTTTTGTCTTAAACATTCTTGCTGCATCCAGCCAAGCTCATACTATGGAGCTTAAGTGGCACCCACTGCTCTTTTTCTGAACCTGAAACTCAGCTGGACCTTGTCAATATTGGATCTACCAGATGCAGAACATGGCCAGATCAGACTGTCAACATTATTTCTCCTCCTCACATCTCTGTCATTTTCCACTAGACTCTGAACTCTAGGTGAACTGAAGATTGACAGGGTTACTGACTGATTTTCTACTTATGACTGAGCCAGTATGATATATTGCTGTCAGGTGCTATGTGGACCTGCATGTAGATTACCTAGAAAATGTTAGATTTTCCCTTTGCTTAAACCTGACATCATGCTATTTGGATGCTGAAGGCTAAGGTGTCGTTACAGGAGATGGACATTTCTAGACAATCCAGGCAGGGCCACAGCTGACAGAGTGTCCTGGGCTGTGAAAGTGGGATGTCCCCACCTGCAGTTAGAATGTGTAGCCTGCAGGAGGCGCTTTGTCATCTTTGTTGCTCTCCAGAGAGAAAGGGGGAATGCGAACATCAAAGTGGGAGCCATCTGTCCTTTCGATACGAAACGTACCCCTAGAGACAATTCAGAGGGTTGAGTCAACAATCATGACACTGTAAATGGTAGACGTTACAGTCGGATTACCCAGCCAGAGTATTCAATGAAGTACAGAGAAGAAAAAAAAATGTACAAAATGATGGGATGTGCTAAGGATAGCAGTAAGCAGACTCACCACATGTGACCACTGGGGGCTTGCAGAGACACATGGCTGCTGTACTGAAAGGCAGGTTGCTCTTTGGATAACACTGGCTCCTGTAACGGCACAAACACAATATGGACACTGAAGGGGATACTAATCAAGGTTCCCACACGTTCTCACATTCTCAAAAATATTTCCATGCATTAGATCAGTAATTCCTGTTCCCATACAGGGTAAAGATTCATTAAGAAGATCAAACATCCTTCTTACATTCTCTAAATATCAAGTTATTCTAATTTTCACTACTATTCCAGTCACTACATCATAGAAATAATTCAGAAGACACTGTAGAAATACCGGGATTCTACAGAAGTTCTACTGTTGATTGCAGTTTTCATTAGTGCTTATTGGGTACATATATTTCCTTTTGTTGTACAGTGATCAAACTATGCTTATCTTGCCATCATGTCTTCTTTCACTACAGACTGAATTAAATTCAATGGCTTTCCCAGGCTTCATGTGACTAAGGTAGTGCTAACTAGTTCTGTGTTTTTAGAGTAAAATAGTTCAAGTCAGGGTCTGCTTCAATACCCCTGTGTGGGCAACTTGAACCTGATCTAAAAGGAGCAATGGTTTTCATCTCAATGTTAAAGATCAAAAGACAGCATTATTTTCACAGCAGAAATCTATCTTTGAAATAGCTAATGAATCCAGTTCATGTTCATTATTTTAATACAAAGATGGGTTTAAAACCATTTGTAATGTTAACTTTAGGGCTGGGTGAAGAAAAATGAATTTGATCAATTTTGGGCAAACTTTAGTTAAATTTTGTGTTATTACATAATAATGTATGAAATCGATTTTTCAAAGTGGGACAGTGAATACCTAACCCAGGCACGTCCTCAGAATCGAATCCGCAGTACGGCTGGTCAGCGGAGGCTCTCAGAGGCGGATAACAGAAGCTGGTCCTTCTTGGAATATTAACTTGGATCCACACTCAGCCATAGTTGATAATAATGTGCTTTAATGCTGAAAGCCACCAGCCATAAAGCACAATAAAGATGACCAAGAAGTTTGTTCTGAGCCTCTGTAGAAACATGGCAATGTTTGTCTCCCATTCAGTATTTAAGAGCACATTCAGCTATTTACTGCTGAAATTTTGTATTTATTTCCTTTCTAATGCCAATATTGATACCAGTATTGATGTGCTGCATGGCAGTGGTAGAGAAATAATCAGAAATAATCAGGTGACCACTGTAAATTGTACTTTGGTATCACCAAATTAATCTGAATCAATACTGAATCGAATCAATACTCGATCAGATCAAATTGAACTGTGATTAATGGATTTAGAACTTTATGAATCAAAATTGAATCAGTTAAAGAAATTGTCCATGATACCCAGCTCTAGTTAACTCACTAATACAATAGTAACACAGAGTATTCTCCTTCAAAGTCTGAGCGTTATGTTTGTCTTCAGTCTACTGTTGACCCTGAAGGTGGGGTATCACAGGGGTGGAAAAATATCCTGGCTTGGCTGCTCATGTTGCAGGTCCACATTAACATTTGAAAACACATGTTCTTTAATGCAGACTGAAGCTTACCAACTTCTGCTGGTCATTATCTACCTGCTGATGACCATGCTGCTATGGAAGGATAAGGCATGTGAAGTGCCCTGTGTAGCTTGTCATTTGCCCAGGCCATCATCCTTCTTGGTAGTTCTCAGTTCACTTGGACCAGTGGAGTTGAACTGACAACTAGCAAAGTCATGAAGTCATTTGTCCATCCAGCAGAGCTGGTATTAGGCTAAATAGTTCTAATTGGTTGTTGATGTGGCTCAGATCTACATTATTAAATGTTTACAAGTTCTTTAGTGAATGCTGAGTACAGGAGTATGATCCATTTCAATGATGGGACATATGTAAGATAATTCATGATACAACACATTGCCCATGTGTAATTTATACCTTGCAGTTAAATTAAAACTTAGCCAGACCTGCTCTCACTGCAGGATCGGTTTGTCGTCAGTCTGTCTGTCCACATGCATCAGTAGTTCTTAACCATGGGGGACAGCAGATTGTAAATGATAAGGCAACCCTGGTGCTGACCAAAAGCAGATCGTTTTGAAGTGTGGGCACGTTACGTTTACACTTTTTGAGAGCTCTGTTGAATTTACTATGTTTCTTTTAACAAATCACAGTTACGGCTCATTTGTTGTCATGTCACATGTAACACACAGAAGCAGGAGGACGCTGAAACAGTCACACCAGATTATTTGTCCAGTCTAGTTTACAGGCACAGAATGTGAAAAGTCAACTACTAACCCAAAAGCTTCAGTCTGTTTGCATGTGCACTTACCCTGCCTACAACACCTCGTCCTCTGACAGTTTCCAGAGTCCCTGACAGGCTGAAGATCCTCCAGTGCCTCTCCCGCAGCTGAACCACCTCGTTACCCATGTTCTCCAGACGGATACAGTACCGCCACTGCACAAACAAACCGCATCCTGTGACAAACTGATTCTTTAAACACACAGGTACAAGGGCTGACAGCTGCTATTCATTACAAGTCTATGTACTCACCCAGTAAACATGGGAGTTCTGGGCCTCCTAAGAATAAGAAATATTGGTTAGAAGGATTTGGACATTTGAACATTTGTGTCATGTTCCATTGTTTTTCTGTTCACTAACCCTCATGCCCATATAGAAGGGGATGACAGTGACTCGTATGTTCTCCGTGGTCTCCCTGTGGACGTCCGATAGCTCTAACCAGGGATGGTTCTTCTCCTGCCATGCCTTCAGGGTATCTCTGGGTGTGAATGGAGGAGCTATAGTGCACACAAAAGACAAACAGAAACTGTCAAGTACATACTCAAGACATGTTTTAGTCTCTTTACAAAACACTGTAACAGATATTCATCAGTGTGAACTGACAAACTGCTTTCATTAGCTTGAAAAAAGAAACAGTTTAAGTTATGATGTTTATTATTCAACATTAGGGGTGTAAATGTACAGAAAAATGTCAGTCTTCGGTTCAGGTCGATGCATTTTCGATACACTTTTGTTATAGAGAAGGAGACCAGTGAAGGGGGGTAGATGATAGGGTGCATTTCATCCTACCCATTAGTGATGCGCAGATCAGTGGGTTACTCACAGGTGGGATTGGGGAGGGTCAAAAGAATGTCAGTTTATTTGCGGGGCAGGTTGGGTCAAATATTTCCACAAAAGCCCTGTGGGTTAAAAAAAACCCCAACTTGCACATCACTTCCGTACATGCCTCAGAATGAGTATGCACAGACCATGAAGTGAAGGTGAAACGTACTGACACTTCACTACTTCCTCTAAAGCCTCTCTTACATCCCGTCATGCGTGTTTAGAGATCGTGCGGACTCATAGTTCCTGTCAGGCGTGGAGTTGTCGCAGGGTGAAAATTAAATCGGAGTGGAAGTATGTAGTAAGTACTTAATGAGTGGGCGTGTCCTGCTCAAACAGTGAGGAGCGCAAGTGTTCTGTACGCCTTTATGGAAGAAGGAAGAAGTAAAGAGCACGTCAGATCTGTACTTCTGTCGCACACAATGAGTGGGAGAATTGGACGTGAATTGCAAGTGAAGTGTATGTTTTCAGAAATCGTATTTATGAAGTAAGAGAAACGTAAGGAGCAGAGAAATGCTAAACAAGACAATCGTGCTTCAAATTGTTAGAACGCAGGTAAAATCCCACTAATATCAGAGGGTGCACTGAGTCTGTTCATCCACTGTTTCCATCCAATATGGCACTACCCAGAAGGAGGCGCCGTCGTCTTTCACAGCTGATGTTGAACAGGAAGTGTTAGACCGTGATGCAGCGCTGCAGGAGCTGCGAAGGATCACCTACTTCTGACGCACTTTTTATTGTGCTGATCACGTTCGTCGTCTGAGTGTGACGTACTTCACAAGTACGGTGGTCGCAGCTAGACTGTAGCGAAAAACTGTCCGGTCAGTTTTCAGGCTGCGTGCTATGCGTTGTGTTTGTGACCACCAAAAAAAGCACTTTCCACTTGTGTGCATCTCACTACTTGGCCCATTTTTGCCTCGCAAACCACTCGTAGTAGCACGCATGACTGGATGTGAGAGAGACTTAAGCCTTGCACTGATGTGCAGCTCATTTTCCTTTTCCATACCTTCAGAAACTTTAATTTGAGGGGGCTCGTGGTTTTTTTTTTCGATCAGATCGGGACGTCCCTAGTAATATTTCAACCAAATCTGTGAATTCGCCAAAGTTAGAGGATGGGTCTTTGAGAGAACAGGATGTAGCAGAAGTGAAAAGGAAAAACAAACTGAATTGTGAATGTGAAGTGGTGCGTTTTTTTCTTGCTACACATTGCTCTTCAGATGACTAGAAAAATACTGAAGTGTGGAAAAAAGTATTACGTTGACTCAATTAGCGATTTTATATATATATATATATATATTAAAAAAAAGCCCTTTGTTACAGATTTCTAATATTTTGAGCTGCTTAAGAGCTCTTATAATATGACAAAACTTCAACACCATCAGTATCACATTCTGTTCACTGTAGTCACTGAAAGAGACCGCTTGACAACAGAAAAGGACAAGTGGGACTGAGGGAGTGTTTACATTTAGCAGGGTTGTACATGAGGAAGCGCTCAAACAGCTCATGCTGGATTGGGACCTGCTCCGTCGAGTTATAGGGCAGGATGTCTTCATGGCTTACATAATCCAGACCTGGAGAAAAACATATGAAAACAAGACAAAGAATGACTACACATGAAAAGGACAAGTGTCTACGTTCTAGAAAAATCTAAAGGCTGGAAGCTTAGTCTCAATGACCCATGGTCAAGTTTGATTTTTGAGGATTGTTCTGTTAAAAATCCCACAATAAGGTAAGCTAGACTGGAAACACATTCATAGCTAGAAGATTGACAGAAAATGGCAACACGGTTTATATAAAGAAAGTAAACGCCACTGGACAAGTTGATTTAGTATAAGTTCTCCTTTTAAATGAGGATTTCAAAAAACATTTGTTCATGTACCCATGCCCCCTTGCGGCTACATTATGTACACCCACCTAACCGTATCATAATAGACTGGAACCACATCCATAAAAGGACGTCCATCAGTCCTGGTGCGTCTATAGCCTGTCTGTTTATGGGAGTGGATCTCTCTGACACTGTGGTTGTCCCTGAGGTTTCACTTTTCCCACTGGGTTTTTGGAGTTTTCCTGGCTGAGAAAGAGGGTCTACGGATGAGGGATGCCCAGGAAATTAATGAATTTCCTTCATCTACGGTTTGTTTGACTGTGTTTAACCCTGTAAAGTCATGTGCAGCAACCTTGTTGTGATATAGGAATCTATAAATAAAATTGAATTGAATTCATTGGTGCCATAGAAATGTCATGAAATCAAAAATAGAAGTCGAAAACCAAACTCTCCGAGCTGTGCAAAATTAAGAAGCCTTAATAAATGTGCTAAAGTGGTTCATGTTTCGATCAAGAGTGTGCCAAGCAATCAGAGTAAACAGCTTTCAATTATTTTCTTAATCTTATTCTAACTGATGTCTCGTGCTGATGCGAATGTGTGCTGAATGCAATGCCCTAGAAATTTAGAGGCATTTTGATTTACTGACGGTGTTTCTACCATTCAATAAACTGCTCAGAAAGTAAAACATATTATATGATACCCAGCTGTCACTTCAGAAGTTGTGTGTGGAGGCAAATATCCATTAAAAATAATTTTTAATACTTAATAGTAGTTACTATCACTGTCTTGGCGTTAGTTATAAGCCTCTCTTACATCCCGTCGTGCGGACTCATAGTTCCTGTCAGGCGTGGAGTTGTCACAGGGTGAAAATTAAATCGGAGTGGAAGTATGTAGTAAGTACTTAATGAGTGGGCGTGTCCTGCTCAAAAAGTGAGGAGGAAGTAGGAAGAAGTAAAGAGCACGTAAGATCTATACTTCTGTCACACAATGAGTGGGAGAATTGGACGTGAAGCGCTCATTTTCAGAAATCGTATTTATGAAGTAAGAGAAACGTAAGGAGCAGAGAAATGCTAAACAAGACAATCGTGCTTCAAATTGTTAGAACGCAGGTAAAATCCCACTAATATCAGAGGGTGCACTGAGTCTGTTCATCCACTGTTTCCATCCAATATGGCACTACCCAGAAGGAGGCGCCGTCGTCTTTCACAGCTGATGTTGAACAGGAAGTGTTAGACCGTGATGCAGCGCTGCAGGAGCTGCGAAGGATCACCTACTTCTGACACTTTATATCGTGCTGATCACGTTCGTCGTCTGAGTGTGACGTACTTCACAAGTACCGTAGTAATACTCAACACGCATTTTAGAAGTAGGTAATACACACAGAGGAAGTGGGGGGGGGGGGGGGGGGGGGGGGGGGGGGGGGGGGGGGGGGGGGGGGGGGGGGGGGGGGGGGGGGGGGGGGG
>JAPSES010073867.1:0-10842 GCA_029822895.1 Maxillicosta whitleyi
CTCCGTCCCTCGCTGTCTTTCATCTGAACTTTCAGCAAAAGATAAGACATGGTGCCTGGAGGTGGTGTAGGGGTCGATTCCATCACCAGGGAGTTTGGATGTTCTCCCTGTGTTTCCGGGCGTTCTCTCCGGGTATTCCAGCTCCTCCCACCATCCAACCACCCGCACCAGTAGGTTAATTGGTAAATCTAAATCGCCCATAGGTGTGAGAGTGATCGGTTGTTCGTCTGGAGAGCTGGGTTTCCATTACCGTCAGAAATGTGGAAAAATGTAAATTCAATTAAAAAAAAAAAGTATTAATGGAAACGCCGGAATATCCGAAAAACTGTCAAAGATCGCAAAATAGTTTTTTTTTTTTAACGATCTCATGAGGTGTTTTTTTTTTCAGATTTCGAAGTATAGCACAATAGTCTAATGGAAACATTTTCACACGTCTGTACACGGTGGTGTGGCTCAGACCAAACATCTCGCCCATGACCCTTGACTCGACTGGTTCCGTCAGTCCGTTTACACCGGCTGACTTAGGTGCGGAATGTTGCCAGTTCGAATCCCAGGTGGGCCCTTGGGCGAGGCCCATTACGCTATACATGTATAGACAAATGTCATTGGTTCTGAACAATAGACACTGGTTTTATTGGGGGAACTGCTTCCGGACAGTGTGGTGCCACCAGAGGTCCAATAACATCACACAGTTAAATAAAACGGGTCATTCGGAAATTCTGGATCCATAACTTGTTGCTGAACTCCTCATGTACATACATAAATCCAGTCTTTGTTTATGCCGTAAACAAAGACTTTGCCTTGAGATGATTATACGTTCCCTTCTTCTTTTGTTTCTTCTGCTCTTTCTTACCTTTGTTGGTTTGCACTCGCTGTTGAATGAATGAATGAATGAATGTCTTTATTGTCATTGTCTGATGCAGAACAATGAAATTGCAACATGCAGTCCTTAAAGTACATTACACAATAAATAATAAATAATCAACACACACACCATCTAAAACCAACAAGTATAAAAACACATGTTGGAATGTGACACTTAGCTACACTTAGCATTATTGTTGATGTGTAATTATTGTGGAAACACATTGTTTTGCAGACTATTATTTTGATAGTTATTATGTACTTTGAGTTTTTCTAATCTGTTTTTTTACATTATTGTTGTTTTTCTATCTTGTTTTGTTTCTGCAACTTTCTTTTTTCTAAGTAGGTTTGGAATAAACTGTTAACGCTCTTGTTTCAGTACTAAAGTTCAGAACTTCCTCCACCCCTTGGTGTTTACTGATATGAAACTGAAGGAGTAAAAGGTTTGGGTTCAATCTAAACTTTATTAAACTCATTTGTTCTTCGTTGTCCGGGTTCATAAATGATTTACTCGTGTTCGTTGGACGGTATTTGATTTTCTCAGCAGGAGAACAGGCTGGTGTGTTTGTACATCATACATCATCTGCTGAAAGTTTAGGTTTAAGGTTTTCTTCTTATTTTGGGGGGGCGCTTGTACCTTCGCTCAGCCTGCCCCCCCCTGCTCCGGTGCTGAGTCAGTTAACAGTTCCCACAGCTGATATTGTGTTCCGTTTCAGTCCCGGTCTGAGCTGATCTTCTGCTGCCTTCGCTCACTGTGGATATACAAGATTTGCTGTAACTGAAGTGTGAACAGAAATTCTCTCTTTCCACACGGCAGGTTTTCAGCGTTTCCTGTCGGACTCGTAAAACCCAGAAGCTTTTTTCAGTTAAAGTTTGATCAAGAATTTACTGTTGAGTGTTTTTTACACCGACACGGGATGATTGAATGGTTTTTTTGTTGTTGTTTTTTTTAAACATCCTACAGGTTTTTTTCATCCTTTTGTGGTTTGTTGGTTTGTCTGACAATTACACACCAGAAACTGAGTCTGTTTTCACATTTAACTAAAAGACTCTGATTTTCATGATATGAATGTGAATGTTGGAGTTTGCATTTTAATCAGCAGAAATACTGCTTTGTTCATATGAAACACTGAATACATCTGTGAGTTATAGTAATTAAAATTGATAATATTATAAAGTATAAATAATAATGATAATACTACATATAATATATATGCTAGTACATGACTGATCAATATTAAAACTGAAAATGGTTAATGTCTGTGTAATATTATTGATATATTAACTACAATAATATTATATTATATATGAATGCATTCATACTAATGGATATATGGCTATGGAATGGAGGTGTATTTCTTCCAATTCCATTTTGGGCAAATACGTGTAAGATAAGGTAGCGTAGTGCAATGTAGCGTAGCCTAGCTTAGCCTAGAGACATGAAGTTGAAAATATACACTTGTGAAACAACAAATATAAAACAAGCAATGGAATCTCCCATTTATATAAGTATTTAGTATTTATATAGTAGTATTTATATAAATGTTTATTTAAATTTACATATTTACAGTATACAGGTTGTTTTCGGGTTACGAACAAGTTCCGTTCCTACACTGTCGACGTAACCCGAATTTCAGAATTAACCCTTTAGTACCCCTAAATACCCCCTGAATCTCTAAATAATTATCCATATACATGTATTATACTTCATATTAATAAAATAAATTTAAAAAATAAGATACTGTACTTACTGTATGTACAGTAATGGCAAACGAGACTCTGGCGTCGTAAAGTTGAAAAGTCGGGCACATCGTAACCCGAGGACTACCTGTATTTGCACGTACATATACTGTGCTACGGGGGTGTGGAGGGTGAGTTTCTGAAAACTGTTATATATTCTGATGATGTACTTGTATAAAACCAGTGTCCATGTGTGTGTATGTGTGTAGGATTAAAGAGGAGTGACATAACATTTCCATGCATCGTCTGTTAACAGCATCACTTCAGCTCCACTCGTTAAAAGAGCTCCCAAAGACTCAGAAATGACAGAAGGTTAAGTATTTCAAGTGCCGTCCAATTCAGCTTCACTCTGAACCTTTATCTCCAGTTCCACACCTTACATTAACCTCTGCCCACCTTCCCCTCTTCAGCGTTTCTCTCTTTCCTCTAAGTCTGACGTCATTTGACGACAACAATAACGGAGGAAAAACGACCCAAAGGTGCAAAATCCAGCACGGAAGCACATTTTATTCAGTAAAGAACAAGAACAAGAGCGTTATTTCATACTTACCACATCCATATCTCATAATTACAAGATCTTTTCTCATAATTATTATTATATTAATATTGTTTTGTTTTGTTTTTTTTTACCCTTTATTGGGCAAGTGACTATTTTCGGTCTTTTCCACACACATTACAAGACGGTGACAGTAACAGTTCCAGTGAGTCAACAATCTGAGGTCCAATGTGGTTCTACAGGGTCTGTAAGGTCCACCTGTGTATGAACAGTGAGTGGACCTGCTCTGTTAGGTACCAGGAAGTAATGGTACTAATGTAATGATGAAGTAATGGTACTAATGTAATGAAGAAGCAATGGTACTAATATAATGAAGTAATAGTACTAGTGTAATGATGAAGTAATGGTACTAATGTAATGAAGAAGCAATGGTACTAATATAATGAAGTAATGGTACTAACGTGATGATGAAGTAATGGTACTAATGTAATGATGAAGTAATGGTACTAATGTAATGATGAAGTAATGGTACTAACGTGATGATGAAGTAATGGTACTAATGTAATGAAGAAGTAATGGTACTAATATAATGAAGTAATGGTACTAACGTGATGATGAAGTAATGGTACTAATGTAATGAAGAAGTAATGGTACTAATATAATGAAGTAATGGTACTAACGTGATGATGAAGTAATGGTACTAATGTAATGAGGAAGTAATGGTATTAATGTAATGAAGTAATGGCACTATAAGTATGTAAGGAACCAAATATGAACCTACATGACAATAAAGAAAATTTAGTAAAATTTCACAAAAGTAATAACGTTGTGTTATGTCCTCCAAAAACACACTCAGGTTGACATTTTAAAATTCAGAGTATTTCTATGAGTGAACTTTAAAGGGTTAAGTGAACAGAATGTGTTACTCTTTATTTTCATATGTGGTCGACATAAAATCACTGAAAACCACAGATGACTGAGTCTAAAGTAATAATTAAGACTAAGTGAATATGAATCAGTGTCAACTCCTTTGACATTTGTTTCATTGTTACATTAATGAGATGTAAAACGAATCAAATTACTGTAACATAAGGTCAGTTTAAGGTGGATGTAATGGGTCGTACGATGTGATCTGTTGATGGAGGAGGTCACACACGCAACCAGAGGTCTGCTCTGGTTCTTCATCATGATTCTTCAGTATTTTTTAGAAGAAATGTTCAAAACTCTGTGAATTGATAAACATCTTATCACAAACTACCATAAGAACGATGCCATTATGAAGGATCAGGACCTGGTTTATGCTTTATGGAGTTATTTAACATAAGATTTGTCAATGTTTCAGTTAAATACGAGTCATTTGTTAAGTTCTTTGCATGTGACCTGTGGTGTCCTCTTTTCATCTCATCAGCCAATAGGACTTCAGCTGTTGTGAAGGCGCCGTGTCTCTGTCATCTGTCATGTTTGTCGTCTCCGTATCTACGTCATGTTCTTCGTCATTGTTGTCTCCTTTGTCTTCGTTACCTTTGTTGTCTCTCCTCTTCATCATCTTCGTCGTCTTTGTTGTTTCGTTGTGTTTGTCGTTCGATCTTCTTTGTCATCTTCGGCATTTTATCGTCTTTGACGTTTCACCGTCCTTGTCATTTCGTCATTTTTGTCGTTTCGTCCTAATTGTTGTTTCGTTGTCTTCATCATCTTTGTCATCTTGCCTCTTCAGGTTGTCCAATGACCATAGGGTTGGTAATTCAAATCCTGGCTCTCACTGTCCACATGTCGAATTGTCCTAGAGCAAGACACTGAACCCTAAATTGCTCCCAATAGGCCTTGCATGGATCATTAGCATAGTATCCTCCTACTGCTGTATGAGTGTGTGTGTGAATGGGAGGCTTTGGAAAGCGCTTTGAGTACCAAGGTGTAGAAAAGAACTATAGAAGTGGAGAACATTTTGTATCTACTTGATCCAGTGATGATATCTGTTGCTTTCATCACCACAGGAAGTATCTGAAACTTCTAAAACAGCCTGTCTGATAAATGAACTTGAATCAGATTCACTTATTGATTTAGCAGGTTTTTATGTCAGATGCCCTTCCTGACACAACCCTCTGTATTTGTCCGGGCTTGGGACCAACACAATAAGGCTTACCCTCCCTTGTGGCTACATTAATTAGGATGTATAGCGTAAAGTGCCCACCTGGGTCTCGAACCGGTAATCTTCCGCACCAATGCCAGTGTCGTAAACCACTAATGATCGATCCGTTATAAATGTAAGTGCTAGATCGTATGAAACTGTACCAGAACCTGACACATTCAACTTGTTATTAATTCAGAGAACACAGACAGAAACAGGGACATCGGTTCTACTTGTGTGTGTACAGAAATGCTCGTCTCTGCATTGTTCACATCCGTCATTGTCACGCACAAACATACTCTTTGCCCCGTGTTTGTCTTTTTTTGCTTCCTAAATATGAGTGACAACCCATGTTCCAGGCTTTCACTCCAAATCCTTTGCAGCCGTTTCAGCTTCTGTGCTCTGTTATTGTCAACAAACAATCTGCTTTATCCCGTTGCAATCCTCAAATCGCAGAAACACCTTCCCCGTCTATTACCAGATAAGGACGCGTATCTTTTACGCTTCTAAATTTAAAAACGCACATTACACGAGTATAAAAAAATTTTAAAAAAGATCCATTTTCTTTACTGTTCTGCTGCGGCTTTGAATGCGCTGGGTAATTCCGTACCTCGTATACTCTATGGTTGCAGCGGAATATGTTTGTTTACTACTAATTTGCTTTGCCAAATGGATCTTGAAAGAAATGTAATAGCATCTTGGATTATATTCACCGGTAAGTCTTCTCTGATCCAGGATGTGTGACGGAACCAAAAGAGGAGAAAGAGGGTGAAGGTGGTGGGAGTTTAAAGCATATTTTTTTATAGACGTATTTGAGAGATCATGGCTTTGGTTCCGTATTTAAAGTATCAGCATATTCTGATTCTAATGAGCAGGAGGGCAGCCAACAAACAGCAGCCAGCAGCACTGACTCTGGATTATTCATATTCCTCTGGTACAGCCAACGTTCGCGGCACCAGCTTCAGAGGTCAGATGAAACGACTACGTCAACATGTCTCAGAAAGATTGACTAATTATGTTGTTGTTGTTGTTTTTCCAGTTATTTGAAGTGATGTTAAACGCCGGGACACGTTTCCTGGGCTGTAACATGAATCCTATGACTTAATTGTGACCAAAGTGCGTCAGTACTGGTGATAATACACAGGAAAATGAGCGGATAATAGGGAGTTTACAGCTGAAAATACACTACAGTGGACCCCCACCATACGATATATATTGGGACGTATCATGGGCTCGAGATATAAACATCAATATTTCCTTAAAGTTAAACCCATAAAGACCCAGTGCTGCTTTTGTGTGGCTATTTAACTTTTCTTAAATGATTTATCACCATTTATTACAACAAAAGTCTCTATATTTTGCATTTTTCATAGTAAATCATGTATTTTCCTATATTTAATTTCCTATGTGTAATTGAAATGTTCATGTAAACTCAGTTGAATTCAAAGGTTGTTGTGTCAAAACGGAGACAACTGAAGGAAAAAGTGAGATTTATATCATAAAAAATATTTTGTGGACTGAAAATAAAATAAGTACAGTGTGTCCTTCCACTGGCATTGATCCAACTCCATGGGTTTTACTGGTGAATCAATGTTGTAGAAGATGACAGTGTTTCCATGGTAACTACAGAGCCTCTGAACGTCCAAATATGGTCATATCTGGTGACCATGAAAAGATGATAAACTGTATTTTACACCAATTGTATTGTATTGTATTTTACTCTATTCTACTCTAATCTACTCTACTCTATTCTATTTTACTTTACTCTATTCTACTCTATTGTTTTCTATTCTATTCTACTGTTGTTTACCTGCGGGTCTGTCCACCTGATCTGATCATTAATGTTCCGTCTGTCCTCAGGCCTCCAGGACGACCCGGTCCGATGAAGACCGAGACCTGGGCTGGGACGCCTGGGGACCGTGGAGCGACTGTTCCCGTACGTGTGGAGGCGGAGCCTCGTACTCGCTGCGGCGCTGCCTCAACAGAGGGTGAGCCTCATTGAACACCTACGAACACAGGAGTTTACAGCAGTTTAAAATATGGATGTAGCCTGTGGCCCAAATGTGATCATTAAAAGAACAAACAAACGGGCCGAGCGCCTGGTGTGTGATCCTGGTGTGGAGCTGCTGATCTCTGCTGGAGGTCAACCAGGCTTTTAATGAGGACACAACGGATGTCCAACTGTCTGTCCAACGCACAGAGCCCAGGTCTGGGTTATTTTCCTGTTCAATTCTCACACCAGTAAAATGAACGCGTCAGATCTGGAACGTCAACGTCATTTTAGTTCATGTTCTACATTCAACCAGTTTGATCTGAAGTGGATCCGACCAGTAAAATATGTGAAGTAAATTTACATATTATATAATTATTATATAAAATATGTGAAGTAATTATATATTATTTTAGAATTATTATATAAAATATGTGAAGTAATTTTATATTATTATATAAAATATGCGAAGTAATTTTATATTATTATATAATTATTATATAAAATATGTGAAGTAATTCATTATTATTATATAAAATATGTGAAGTAATTTTATATTATTATATAATTATTATATAAAGTATGTGAAGTAATTATATATTATTATATAAAATATGTGAAGTAATTATATATTATTTTATAATTTTTATATAAAATATGTGAAGTAATTAAGTAAAAATGACTTAAGTGGACAAATACAGGGTGTATCTATCTATCTATCTATCTATCTATCTATCTATCTATCTATCTATCTATCTGTCTATCTATCTGTCTGTCTGTCTGTCTGTCTGTCTGTCTATCTGTCTCTGTCTCTCTCTATCCATCCATCTATCTCCATGGTGACAGATCTTATATTAATCCCTACACTTCTATACACAATATTTTGCACAATTCAGATTAACGTCGTTCACTGAAACATCAAAACTAACCCAGGACACAGGTGTCAATCAAAGGAGATGACACATGATCAATAAACACAAACGACCAGATTTTCTAAATGTTTTTACAGAGTCTACTTTTTTTTAATGACTTTTGCCACTTTTAGACTTTTTCAGCTTTTACTTTTCTCATTCATTTATCGGAAAATTACAGAAACACGACAGAATTAATGGCCGTAATCTTTCTTTCAATGTAAAAATATTGCCAAATGCTCATTTCCTACAGTGAGACTATGAACCCTGACGCAGACAGAGAGGCTTCTGGACTCCACACCGTCTCTCCGTGCTCATGTTATGTAAATGGGATGCTGGGAAATTGGGATATCTGGGCAGAATGTATTTTGTCCCAAATATGTGATCTCGCTCTCATCTTTCCTCTGCTATTTGTTGTTCAGCGCTGCCTGTTCAGGAAGTCATCACCACCAATCTGCTTCACACTGTGCCTTGTGGCAGCATTCTATTCGCTTCCGGCAGCGTATTTGTCTCCATTATTTCTGACTGCAGCGCTGCTTCACTTTCATATATCTGCCAGTTTTCTCTGCCACACACCCGACATGAACCATCCAGAGCATAGAGGCACAGAGCAGAGCTAACGCCTGCTAACCGCTAAACTGTGGTTAGACATTTTAATGAGAAAAATAGTGGGAAAAATAAGAAGTTTGTTCATATTGACACCAGAGGAGAATGACTCCAGTGTTAAAGAGCTCGTATTTACCTTGGCCGAGGAGGTTATGTTTTCACCAGGGTTTGTTTGTTACTTTGTTATTTTGTTATTTAGCTTTAGATAACTCAAAAAAAAAAAAAAGGAAAAGGATTTGGTCGCTCTGAGACAAGGAAGGTGATTAAATTTTGGAGGTGATCCGGATCACTGTCTGGATGCAGGAATTTTTTTTAAAGGATTCTCTATTAGTTATTATTGGCGTTGTTGTAGTACTAAAAAATGTCCACCAGATGACAGTGGAACTCCTGTTTTCTTATATAGTCTATGGACTTTTGTATAGATGTATCTTCAATAGTTATGGAGCTAGATCCTGAAGAAAACCAACATTACGGAAATGTCGATTTTCGCGAATAACTATTCAACAAATAACAATATCAGTGTCATTCTAATTGCAAACGGTATGTTTCCATGGTCAAAGAATCCACTAAAATAGACAAAAATATATATGTTGGTTGTCTTAATTGTTGAAATAAAATATTAGTAAAAAATAAAGTGTGAGAATTTTTTAACTTGGAGCGTCTATCACCTTTTACAAAGAGGGTTATGTTTTGGCTGCGATTTGTTAATTTCTTTGCTAGCAGCATGTAATTCACATTCACATTCTTTTTTTCCAATTTACTTTTTTTGGTGGTCGCAAATACGATGCATACAACGCAACCTGAAAACTGGCCAGATAGTTTTTCGCTATGACCTGGCTGCGACAATTAGCACGTCTGGGGTATGCTCGGAGTTCACAAGACAAAAGTACTGAGTAAGTTTGATAGTTCCGCGTGTAACACAGGCAAAGACATGCAACAATTCCTGGGTATTTTCCCACAAAGGCATACTTACCACTTTCAATGTATGTGTTAACAAAAAAGGGGGGGCATTTCCTCCGTGCATACGACCTACTTCCAAAATGCGTGTTGAGTATTACTACCGTATTTGTGAAGTACATCACACTCAGACGACGAACGTGATAAGCACAATAAAATGTGCGTCAGAAGTAGTCGATCCCGAGCAGCTCCTGCCAGCGCTGCATCACGGTCTAACGCTTCCTCTGTCAACGACAGCTGTAAAAGACGCCGGCGCCTCCTTCTGGGTAGTGTCATATTGGATGAAACAGTGGATGATGAACAGACTCAGTTCACCCTCTGATATTAGTGCGATTTTACCTGCGTTCTAACAATTTGACACACGATTGTCTTGCTTAACACTTCCGTGCTCCTTAAGTTTCTTTTACCTCATAAGTACAATTTCCGAAAACGTACGCTTCACGTCCAATTCTCCCACTCATTGTGCGACAGAAGTACAGATCTTACGTGCTCCTTACTTCTTCCTACTTCCAAAAAGGCGTACAGAACACCTGCGCTCTTAATTTTTTGAGCTCTTTAAGTACGTACAACATACTTCCCCTCCGATTTAATTTTCATTCCACGTCTGACAGGAACTCCGAGTCGGCACCATCTCTAAACACACATGACAGGATGTAAGAGAGGCTGGAATTAAGGCCCTTTATTACACGTTTATTACATAACATGACCCCACATGTCTATTAATGAGCTGTGGAAGATATGAACCAATACCATCACAGTTTTACCGTAAACCATGTAAAGTCACTGCGGTGTTAACTTTAGGTTCTAACTTCAGCTGCAGTGGGTTTTGACCAGAGAATCCACAGCACCCACCTGCTCCAGTTTTAGCAACGTTAAACCTCCATCCTCAGGCTGTTGTAGTTTTCCAGCTCAGAGACTTTTGTCAATACCACTTTTTGAAGGTTTTCGGTCTCATCTCCAGTACAAGTTCACAGCGGTAGAAGGTAAACGCTATATTTCTGGGGCATTTTCCATTTTATTTTAGATCATCGCTGTGATTCGTGAGTGAAAATGCTCAGGTTTTTCTTCGTGCAGGCTGCCTCAATCTAATACTCTTATCTACATTATGAATTTGTAGGGGGGGGGGGGGGGTTGTCGATGTTATTTTTTTCCA
>JAPSES010073868.1:0-10842 GCA_029822895.1 Maxillicosta whitleyi
TTTAGACTTGAATTATTAAATACCCATCTGAAAAATCCTTTTTTTTTTTTTTTTTTTATCTTTTTGTTAGAAGACTACCATGGATCATTTTTTTTTTCATTCCTTTTTGTTTTGTTTTTCCTACAAAGGAGCATCTTGATTACACTTGTCTGAAGTTTCAAGCACTCTGTATGGTTTTTCCTTTCAGAACACACTGTTGTACTTAAAACTATTCACACACATATGGCTCATTATTTTGAGGTCTCAATGATTAAAAAAAAAAAAAAAAGAAAAAAAAAAGATACAAGCTTTAAAAAAAAAAAAAAAAAAAAAAAAAAAAAAAAAAAAAAAAGGAAAATCTAACTTCAAAAGTACCATTAGCAAGGCAGCCTCTATTTATTTTTCCGACTTAAAATATTCTGGTGCATAATCATCAGCCACTCATTTTCATTTTATCTGCATTTTCTGTTAATTAGAATAAAAGAAAATGCTAATCAGTAGAACAGGACATAAAGTTTGATTTTTTTTATTTATTTATTTACTTGATACGCCTATTATTAATAAACCTGTCTAAACTTAAGCAGTGTTCAGAGAATATTTACGTATACTTCCAACTTTCCAAAATGAAAAAAAGCAGAAACAGAAAGTAGAAAGTGAAAGTTAGGCATACACACACCTGCCCTTGATAGCTTTATTTCAACTGTGGTTCTCTTTGTCTTCTCCATGTCCTTCTGTCTCTTTTTGTTTCCGTTTTATTTCTCTCCCTGTTTCTGTACTTCCCAGCCTTTTCCTCGATCTGCCTGGCTCTGTATTTCTCTCTACATTTCTCTTGTTGTGTCAGTGTGACAGAAAAGGATGCAAGGCTCTTCCCGTCGGCAGTGTGGATAAAACAGTTGACTCTGAGCTTGCGGGCACAGTGAGAGTGCTGGCTGCAAGCAAGACCCTTTCCTTTGCACACATACACATACATGAATGAAGTGTGTATTCTGCAGCTCTGTTTGCATCAATGCCAGTGCACAGTGCACACAGTGTGAAAAATACAACAACCTGGATTTTCTTGTTGACTATATTTACTATAGTTAACGGAACTGTACTTCCCCACGACACTGATAAATGACATTTTGTTTATGTGCTTTTAGTGTGGATTTACGTTTAGTTGTCTGTGTTGCCAGAAGATAATGTATATTCTACCATTTGAACAGTGACATCTCCAATTTATTTTAGTTTTGGCTCACAGATGGGCTACATACTAGGCATTTTACCTAACAATATGTTTTTGGGGAAGTGTTTCATCCATTTATAGAACCTAAGAAAATGAGACGGTGAATGATGAAAGGCCACCAGATAAATTTAGGCTTGTTGCATATTTTGGAGTATGAACCTGCAAAAACTCCTGTGTCTTACTGATTTAAAAAAAAAAAAACAAACCTGCTGCACTATTCTACCACCAGCTGTTATACTTTTCCACAACTTCAGGTAGTTCTCTAATAACATAGATAATAATCAGAATCTTTATTGCCATTATACAAGAAGTATGACAAAATTGAGTGTAATCCTATTCAGTGCAAAACAGCAATGTAAATATCATACCGAGATTAAAACAGAGAAGTACAAATAAAATAAATAGGTGTTAATGTCTCAACACGAGCAGATTTTAGTGTGTCTTTGCTAAACCCAGTCCCAGTTTAGAGGCACAACACGAGACTGTGTTATGTTAATGCAACCTTGATATTTGCACTACTTTACCATAAAAAAACATTGTATTTTATTGTAAGGTTCTGACCTAATCATAGTCATACCTTGAATGTCCACTTTACGAGACTGGAACACTGTCTTATGTGGACATACAACAGTCACAAGAGAAATCAACAGTGGAGGTACTGGTCTTGAAATCTTAGTGATAAGATGTTTAAGTAAAGACTCGCCGTGTCTACTCAGGTGGGAAATCAATGAAGTAATAGACTGAAGTTAAATAAACCCAGAACAGCCTTCTAGTTTGACTTTAAGTAGTATATATTTTATGTTTAATATGCTATGTGGCCTTAATGAGGATTGTGTGGGAGCTTTTCTTCTTTCCCGGTGAGAGTCTAAGGTCAGAGGTAATGTTCATAATGTGGGTGTTGTACAGCCCTTGTGATCACTGTAAGAGAGATTAATGGTCCATAAAAATAGAGCCAACTTAATGATGCAGTGCCATTTTATTTCTTTTTTTTTTTTTTTTTTACTGCATTACAAATTAGCTTCATAGTTATATGTATGTTTTTGATATTTTCCTTATGACTTAAATAAATAATTTATTAGAGTAAAATAATGTAACATTATTTAAATGAGAAAAGGTTTTGGGTACAGATGGGTATAATTGCGAGGTTATCCATAGGTTATTAAACAAGTTAGCTTTTCACAAGCAAATATGCATCTAAACTTTTATGCAGAAATTATGATAAAGTATAAAGCAACTCTTTTGAAAATATTTTTGTTTTGTCTGACCCTTGGCCTTTACATGTCACGACTGAATAATGCAAAGTATAACTGAGGAAAGCTTTGTTCTCCCACCAGGCAAGAATGCTTACTGAAAACCACAGCTGCCAGATTCTGAATAAGCTACACTAATGGATTAAAAAGCTGTGGCAAGATGAATCTCCATATCAGCATGTTTTTTGTTCATCAAGTGCGTAGCAGCCAAACACATATTAAATATACTCTGAAAGCCTCCTGCCTGCAATCAGTTGCTAGCGGTCTTTACTTTGCCTCTTTTTGGATAAGAAGTATACCTTAAGTGCAAGCCAAGAACAAAAGTAAGTTTTTCTGTGTACATGGAAATGAATGCATGGTTTTATCCCTGGAAATAACTGTTCCCTGGCACATATCAGACAAGCATTTTTGCCCAGTTTGTTATGTCAGACTGGCTTATTATGACCGAAATTCATGCTGCACAGCTGAAAATGACAAGAAAGGGAGCAAAGGAATTGAAATTCATCATATCATCACAGAATTTGCACTTTACACTACCATATCTCATGTCATACAAAAGGTAAAAGTACCTGAAAATTAATTTAATGTCCTAAAATGACGGATTACCTCATGTTAAACTAAGGCTTTGGGTAATGCTGTAACTGTGTAGTTTATATTTAACATCTCTTAACTTTAACACTTTTACCCATTCATCCAATGCTGTAACCATATATTAAAGAACAGTCTTAAAGTGAACAGTTAGGTAAAAGCCACATTTGTTCATTAATAGACTTCACACTTGTGTTTGAGCAAATCGGTCAGACTTTACAAAGAGAAAGGTAGTTACATCAAATCAGTGAACCTTTAGGGGTTCCGTATGATTAAGACTAATGTTAGTGAATACACATAGAATAAAATATGGAGGGCACAGAGAGCTGGCATAAACGAAAAGTAAGAGCATTCACAAAGTCCGTAGGCTTAAAGCAGATTGAAAATTGAAGAGAGAGAAGACCAGATGAAATTTAACAATGGAGGAGACGGATATAATAGAGATGGGTAAACTATTCTACTGCCAGCAACAATAGAAGAGGCAAAACCCAGCTTGGATTTTATCTGGAACTGTGGAAAGGACGAAATTAATTGGGCATAAGATCAAAGGGGTCCGGAGGTGGAAAAGGACAAAGTAAAATGGAACCTTGTGATGTTCCGTAACAGAAAGGCACAGAAGAAGAAGAAAAAAAAAGTTGAAACTTCTGATTCTGTTTAGCACTGCTGATAGTCAAAAAAAAAAAAAAAAAAAGAGTATGACCATGAGGGCCAAACACGACTGATGTGGTCAAACAAAGCAGAACTCTGTTTACATGGAAAGTTGTTTGCCAGTCACATTGAGTTCATCTTCAAAACATTTTTCACCAGACCTTTACAAATAATCCCAAAAGGCAGAGAACAAGCCCAGGAAATGCACAGCAGTGAACAAATAAACACAGTACAACACAGGTTTAGGTTATGGGATTTCCACCACGCAGCATTTAAAAGGTACATGAGTCATCACAGGGTTTTTTAAGAGCTGCAGAAATGCACTATTGGGTGATATTTATGAATGTAACAAGCCATTTTGTCACCTTCTGACGTTAGATTGATCAGAAAATCTAATCACATCATCATATTAAAGTGCAAATGAAATTAAATTCACCTCAAATTAAGCTGACACTTATTAGTCAGTAAAGGCTATTTGCAGCCACCTGCTTTCACGCACCACTGCTTCATTTTGTTTTATTTAGTAATGGAAGTATGTACTGTACATACTGTAGACCTGACCCCATCCTTTGAAATAAGGCATCATGGAAATTATCAGCATTCTTTGAATGCACCCTCAACCAGTGAGACTTTTCTAAACCACCAGCTGTACAATCTACTCATGACTGCCTCTTTATCACTTGGCTTAACAATTACCTCACATATCTGTTCAGTGAAAACAAACACTCAGGCGAGGAGCTACAGCTGCAGCACCACACACACACACACACACACACACACACACACACACACACACACACACACACACACTTCATAGTCTCATTATTTTTATTTATATTACATGCTGACTCTACATCCTCTGCCTCCCTTTCCATCTGCCACTCTTTATTGACAGCAAAAGCTGCTCAGCTCTCTCTCCTCTTCCCTATTGTCTTTTTATCTCTCCCCACCAGCAGTAAAGGTGACTCATGTTGTAATTCCAATATTGACGTTTTGATTGTTAATATAAGAAGTTGGATTGGGACAGTTATTGTGTAAACAGTGTGGGTTGTGCAAAATTTACTCGTGTTTATTTTGTTATGTCTGCTACTTGCCTCCAGCGTCATAACTGGTTTGACACAATTCTCGTCACTAAAGCCAAACCCTCGGGCATGTTCTGGAGCAGCTTCGAAAAAGACACACTTTGCTTTTCGTCTTTTCTGCCTTGTTCAAGCAAAGCCCAAATCCTCTGTCTAGCATTGTATCTGCCTATTTGCAATTTAAGAGATGTGCAGAAATTGTTGTAATACATATCTCTTCTGAAATCCCTTGTTCTGTTGGTTTTTAATATCTCCCTCTGTATTCCCACAACTCAAGTAAACTAAAACCTAAGCAGTAACATACTAATAGTGTGCTATGTCTGCAACTTTCCATGAATTTAAAATATTTGCTTAATTTGTAGAGATATTATGTCCGGACTTGTTCTTTCCCATCATGATCTAGATGTACGAAATCATACATAATTCATTCATTATTTCTAATTTCTTATTCAAAGGGATTTTACTTCACTTTCCAAGTTGTATGGCTGTTGTAAAGAATTCCTATTTCTCTGGTAGGGTTTCCTCCCTACAAACACATTCTTAAATAATATCAGAAGTACACACACACACACACACACACACAATAATAATACTAGAAAAATGTGCTGTGATCACAATAAAAGGTAAAGGTGATTTTTTATCATTTCACATACTTCTTTGTCCCAGTTTAGCTGAGTTACATATTATGTTAATATCACAGGCAAAATAAAAAAATAAATAAAAAAAACAAGTTGGTGCCTTAAGGAACATGTATTCCTCATTTTAGTCATGCACAAGAAGAGTAAAGGTTACATTTTTTTCTGTCAAGTTTAAACTTTATTAAGTGAGTTATAGAGAATTAAAGTGGGAAGAAACCCTGATTATATTCTTTCTGCTACAATAGTGATGTACATGCATAGAGTTCTGTAAAATAAGAAGTCAATGCCGGGACAAAATGGAACGGGATTTGAATATTTTTGCCACTGACTCTAGAGAAAATCAGCTGTAAATGTTTTTTTTTTTTTTTCTAAGGCGTCTGAGGGAATGTGAATTTAAGACTAAATGTACTGCAGTACAGTAGTGACCACAGGTTTTTGCCTCTCCAGCTCTTTCTTTCTGTCTCTGGAAAGTTGTATACAGTCAACAGTGTCTGCCAAATTCCGGTGGAAAAACAGCATAGTGTAAAAACAACATATTCCTTCTGCAGCTCCGTCCTCTCAGTCTAAATAAAAAAAAAAAAAAAAAATGCATATCAGTATCGAAGTGGCTACTGACATAGTACTGTTTCACAAAAAATGAGTTTGTCTACTATCACAGAGCCAGTCAGCGCTCTTGTCATATCATGTTTAAACTGGTAACTTACCATGCAATCAGATAGCAAATCAGGGAGATTTACAAACAGCCACGATTTAGCTCTGTTGGCAACGTTTCAGAGTGCAATGTTGAAGACTTGGATCCGAAGTAGGGAAGTAATTTTTTTTTGGGTGAGGGGGATTTTCAAAAGGGGATGGGGCAGAGGCTCCAAGGGTGCTGATAGGTAAGATATAAGTGATATAAATGATCTGCTGCTGCAACAATATTCAGAGTGCAGAATTCAGACCACAGCACTTAATACACTGAACTGACTCAGACCTGAGGCACACTGCCCCATGTAACATGTAGCTCCGCCCACCTTCTCCAGCCTCTCTGACTGCACAGAGCAAAGAACATCATAAATCAACATTTTGAACAATAATTCCCAGTTCATACTGTATACTATCACTGATTTGTCATTTCTTCCATCAATTGCCACAGTACTATGTTGAATGAACTGAAGTGTATGTTATATATGACCACAGTACTGGTGCAACAGGAGGTGAATGAGTTCATGGAACAGTATCCATGACTGGCTCTAGTACAAGTGCTAACATTTGATTGGTTTGTGGCAATAAGCAAACCGATATTTCATGTGACAGTATTGTGGCAGTAGCCATTGCCTATAAATATACATGACCTGATGTCTTAATATGCTTTTATGGAAAAATTCAGTCATTATAGCAACACCACTGGCTTTGGTGTGGAAGATTGATGGTTCAAGACCCAGGTGGCCCCTTGGGAAAGGTCTTTTATGCTAAACACACCTATACCTGTAGCCACAAGGGGGCAGTGTCTCATTGTGTCGGTCCCAAGTCTGGATAAACACAGAGGGTTGTGTCAGGAAGGGCGTTCGACGTAAAAACCTGTGCCAAATCAACATGTGAACGTGATTTGCTGTGGCGACCCCTGAAGGGAAAAGCCGAAAGAAAAATTCATGGAAAAGTTATGCCAGTTTTCAAACATTACATGTTAAGTAATGGATTAATGTTGTGAAAACATCAGAGGAGAGCAAGAGAATATGATCCATCATTGATAATTAAAACTGTCACTCGAATACACTATTTGAAAATGCCTGTGACTAATCAAAAACAGTGTCACAAGGTAGCTTTTATATAGTCCAAAAACACAGGCTAGGAGTAGATGCATAGGCTTCTTAATCCCTCAGACCACTGGAATCACAATATGCTGAAAGGTAATTATGGAATTTTTATCCAGTGACTCTAAAAACTATCAAGTCCTGCAGCTTTTAGTCAAACAGTGGTTGGAAAGTACTGTGCATGTGTATGTTTCTGAAATACCCTTATCGGTATTAAGTGTGTGACATAGGTACACAGTATGTGCAGCTGATGACTTTTACTCGGTGCATAAGTTTCCATAGTTTTCCATTGTTGTCCCTACTGTCATGTCCCATGCTGCTGCAGCTTCTGCTCTCACTGTGGTTGGCAGTCCCAAGCCATCACTGTGATAGATCACTGTTATTACCACATGTTCTCCATTACTGGAAAACAACAGGCGGCCAGGAACACACAGACACACATGTTTGTTTCACTATCCTGTCCAGGACCTGTTCACATCTTCGCCATTAGAAATGAATTCAAGACTAGAACCCTAACCCCATAACCTTGAATGCACATATACGTCTGCACGCTCTATAAAGACCTTCTAACCGCAACATGTCAGGAACAGTGTTTTGGTATTCTCTCTACATAGGTGCCATATGGTACATTGCACTTACATACTGCGCATAATATGGAAATGAAATTATATGTGTGAAGAGTATGTTACTCAGTGCATATGACTTGACAACACATCTAACACTGAGCCTCAACTTGTGAAGACCTTTAAGAAAGTATTCCAATTACTTTTCCAGGTCAGTTGTCAGGATTGGCTACAGCATATGGATAATATCTAAACATGCACTTTGTGTATTTCACTCAGTCCAAACAGTATGGTACATGCAAAGAAAAACTACACAATTCAACTACACAAACAAGAAATAGACAGAGAAAATGTTCGTACAGGTTTGTCATCACCATTTGCCTCGTGCATGTGGGGATATTTAACATCCACTGAAAATAAACTGTAAAACATGTAACAGGCAACACACACTCTACCTCACCTTGAGTTTTCTGGTCTTACTGCATCCATAATCAGCTGTCTGAATACCATACTGTTTGTTTTTACTGGAACAAAAGATCTGGCTTGTTTACAAAATGTTTCATTAAGCCTCGGTGCCCTGCGGCTGCTCCTTTTATATTTCTTCACCACGCCTAAGTATCTACAATAAATGAAAAGTGTCATAAAAACTAATTGAGTAAAAAAAAAAAAAAAAATCATATTCAAACTAAGCCGATCTTTTAAGTTTGTAATCTTATCACGATTTTGTTTACTCGTCAAACTCCACAAGCCGCCGATTTAAAAGGCACGGTTTATCATTATCATATTACATCAAGAATTTTCATTACAGTTAAGATTCATTTTTGGAAGTATAACAAAAGGTCACAAACTACTCTTGACTTCGTGAAAACATAATTAATGGACAAATAATGCATCGGCACGATAACACAATACTTATGCAAGAGAGTAACTGGAGTGACAGCTCCTCTTATAAAATGAACAGCCTTTTCTTTCATCTGAAGCTTTATATCTTGGTCTGACCAACAAGATAGTCAATGATGATCAGATCAATCCAATTCTACTCTGTGTAAAGGTATCATACAGCGCACAAGGATGTCTGCCTTACCTTGAATCTTATAGTTTCCCCAAGGCAATTGATTAAACCAACACATTAATTTACTTCCTTCTAACTGCATCTCTCTGACAAAGAAAGCTCCCTTTTATCTTTTATGTCCCTGAGGTTGTCTTCATAGAGGCTTAGAAAAGCAACAGAGTCTCTCTAATCCTTCCACGCCACAAACCTGCTGACCCTTGCTTCATTTTTGTCTTTCCTCCACCTGTCTGAGCTACATTCATATTCTCTCACATGTTCATCCACTCCCCACATTTTCATCACCTGCCTTCAGACTCTTGTTCTATTCGTCTGACCTTGCCCCACTGTTACTTATTTCTCATTTTCAACTGTTTCTTTCCTTTCAACCTCCTCGGCTGCCTGTCATCACCCTGACTCTCGTAGCTCATCTTTTTATTATTTTTCTTATATTGTTGAAAACTGCTGTTCACACTTCTCTTTTTTTCCCCACAATGTATCCATATGTCTAATCTATTATACACAATCCAATACAGGCATCAATTACATAATTACTATACTTTCTAGATGTTTATTACGCACAAAACACAAACTGGCAAATGACCAATTATACAATCATCTTTCAAAAGTTCACCTTTTCTTGATGAAAAATATTAGAAGAATTATTGGTGATTTTCTCCGAAGTGGAGATGGGACATTTAAAAAGACATTCCATGTTACAATAGATGCAGGTATTGTCAGTTTGATTGTGATTATGGTAATTATAAACTCTGAGCATAAAATGACTTTGTAGATAATTACACTGTGTGTATCAAACAGCAGGTGAGTCATACTGTATGTCTATTTCCAACATCCTAAACTATAGTGTTCCATTTAGTTTTCAACAACTGTGACAGCAATTGTTTGTGGCTTTGTGATAAAGATGCTTCTCTAGCTAGTCTGCGATGTGTATGGCACAATTTACATTGCATTCTGGCGTGCTCATCGTTTGGATCTAGCCGGGAGATGTTTGATTCTTTTTCAGACATTCAGTCTGAGACAGTCATCTTCACAGAGGGTGGGAAGGCAAAGTAAGCACTTAAAGCTCCGAACGTCTGTGGTGCTGATTGTGCCTTGGCTGTGTTATTTGCATTCAAACTACTGTAAATTTGAGGCTCAGGTGTCTGACCAATTTAAGTAAAGCACACAGGACAGCTCCATCACTTACATGCTGAGTTTTACAGACTGGGCAGATGGTTAAAAGAACAGAAATTGATGCAAGGGAGCTGCTTTAGTCTACTTGTTTTCCTTCAAAGTTGTTCCCAGGTAAACATCCACTAATGCTGCTATTCCACTGCCAGCTAAACTCCCCCTGATTCAACATTTCCATTATGTGAGAGTGGAGACCACCAGCTGCTATGTGATAAGTTTTTGTTTTTTTTTAGCTTCACCTTCCCCAAGGTTCCAAGGAGGGATAAATGATTGCAAAATTTTAAGCCAATCCTGATATTGATATTTAAAAAGACATTTTGGCTAATAACTAACGCTAATGCCAACATTATTTTTTGTTTCTTATTTTTGTTGAACAAGTTAAGACTATTTACTATTTTAATCCATAAAGACCCAAACATCTGCCATCCACCAAAAGCATCAACTGATCTACACTGTTCATTCACTAGTCCTATCATTCCATGTAAATAAGTGGTGTGAAATGCAGTTTGTTGTCTTCCCATTTGGACATTTAAAGGCTCTGTAGTTACCGTGGAAACAAATTAAATCAAATTGCATTTATATAGCGCCAAATCATAACACAAGTTTTCTCATGACACTGTACATATGGACCTGGTAGAAACCAGAAAGACTCATTCAGAAGCAAACACTAGTAACTGGTGACAGTGGCGAGGAAAAAATTTCCTTTTAACTGGCAGAAACCTTGAGCAAACCCTGACTCCTGGAGGATGGCCATCTGCCAAACACTGTCATCTTCTACAACATTGATTCACCAGTAAAACCCATGGAGTTGGATCAATGACAGTGGATGGACACGCTGGGTTT
>JAPSES010073870.1:0-10840 GCA_029822895.1 Maxillicosta whitleyi
TGGGACTGAATGGGGGTAGGAAATCCAGCGAATACTAGGGTGGGTTACAATGGTGCTTCTCAGCGCCATCTATCGTCTACAGAGGAATGAACGCAGGCCAAACGTCTCTGCCCAAATCAGATTTTTTTTTTTAAGCGTAAGAAATTAATGTGCGGTGTGAGTGCGTGTGAAGACAGGCAAAATCGTGTGTCACACGGCAAAAGCGTATGAGTTGGCAGCTCTGCAATTAACCCATCTGATTCTGAATGTCTCTGAATTAGCGTTGCACATGTGCCAGTGGGGCAGCTGGCTGGCTTAGTGGTAAGATCATGGCCTGGGATGCATGCCGGTTCAATTCCGGCCGGAGACACATGCAAACACTGAGCTGCTGAGGGTCCTTGGGTAACACCCTTAAAGCTCCTGCCCAATGGGCAGCACGGCGGCGCAGTGGTTAGCGCTCGTGCCTCACAGCAAGAACAACCATCGGTTCTTTCTGTGTGGAGTTTGCATGTTCTCCCCGTGACTGCGTGGGTTCTCTCCGGGTACTCCGACTTCCTCCCACTTCCAAAGACATGCACCTGGGGAATAGGTTAATTGGTAACTCTAATTTGACCCTAGTGTGTGTGTATGTGTGTGTGAATGGTTGTCTGTCTGTCTGTGTGGCCCTGCCATGAACTGGCGGCTCATCCAGGGTGTACCCCACCTTACGCCTGTAGTTGCTGAGATAGGCTCCAGCCCCCCCATGACCCCGGAAGGGACTAAGCGGTTGAAAATGGATGGATGGATGTGCCAATGGGCAGTTAATCCAGTAGTGCCAGGCAACAGAACCGACCCATAAAGATGGTTTGTTTATTGATCATGGCCCTCTGGATGGAAATTTGAGTCCTAAAAAATGCAAGACATTTGCAGACAATCTTAAGTTTTGAAGAGCCTGATTATTATGCAAACAGCAATGTAATATAGAAGAATAGCAAGCAGCCCAGTTGCCATGTTTGAGGCTATACATTAATATATTCACACAAAAACACTCCTTGCAGAAACCCACACAACACAGACACATGGACTGCCTTTCATATTTAGCAAGGAGTACATTTTTTTATTATTATTACAGCATTTTCTTCTCATAATTTAATAAAATCTGCAAAGATGAGATTACTGTTTGCTACTACGCTGCTCAGAAAAAGCTGACAAGGAAGATAGAAGCACAAATGCAGATAGTTAAAGAGCGAGATGAGACATCAGACCTAGTTCAACATGTCTTTGAGTCTTGTGACTCACTGCTGTTCAGCCCTCTGCTATGGAAGAGGCTGCAGTGTTTTCATTCCAAACAAACAGTGCAAAACTAATTCTACTAATTGGTTCTCTGCTCTCTGGTTAGAAGTGTTAATCAGTGAAATCAGATGCTGACAGTTTGATTGGGTCTAGGATGCTTGCAGTCTTTCATGGCAATGAGAGACAGTGGAAGCAACATCGGGCTGTATTTAACAGAAAACCAAGTACATCAAATCAAATGTTTGCTGCACTCTTCTACCACAGTAAATGAAGAAGCAACCAGAAGTGAAATACGCAACCATTTTTTTTTTTTTTTAGATAGGGATGCTAGACTTGATGTCGCTAACTAATAAAAACCCACAAAACTGCTACTTTTGTAGCAGTTCTAAAATACTTTTTTCTTTCTATCTAACTTTTCTTCATTGATTTATCACAATTCATTCTGATTTAATCCTCCATATTTAGCTTTTTTTTTTGGGTAAAACTCAGGCATTTTCCTGTGTTTAATTCACTGATCATGTAGAGGTTTATAAAAGCTCAGATTAACGTTGAGGGTTATTAAACTATCAAATACTGAACATAAACCCAACGTTTACATCCACTGACAGTCATCCGATTCCATGGGTTTTACTGGTGAATTAATATTATAGAAGATGATGGTGTTTCCACCGTAACTACGGAGCCTCTTAACATCCAAATGATGACCATGAAAACATGTTAAACTGTATTTTACACCTCTTATATATGTGTGTGTGTATTAATAGAATTAGTGGATCAATGGGTATTAATAATATTAGATTAGTGGATGGTTTGGTCACTGTGGCTGTTTGTGTCTTTATGGGTTAAACCAGAAAAGACCCAAAAATTTTGCCCCATTTCCATTACATGGTAACAGCTTGACTCAACTTGACTTGGCTCGGCTTTTTTGGAATCTGGTACTTGGTATTACTTTTTTGGTACCACCTCCGCTGTGGTTCCAAGCGATACTAAACCATGACGTAGAACCTGATTGGTCAGACAGTTTTCTCCATGACCCATTGTTTTACAAGAGTCAGATCCAGAAGTAGACAGTAAATAGTGATACATTAATCCACATCATTGCAGACCAAAACTACACCATGGTCTTTGTTCGCCAACGTAAAAAATTCAGACAAGAAAACGCGAAACAAGCAAGTTTTCAGCAACTTTCTGAGCAGATGACACAGAAATTACTCACTGCATCGGAGTAACAAGTTGAGTTGGTTCCATAAAATGGAAACACAACACAGAGCTGAGTCGAGTTGGTACCACATAAGGGGCATTGGTGTAAAATTTAGCAAATTTAACAAAAAACATTAGCCCTCATGGTGAATTACAGTACCAACCTATGGTGTTAAAAAAACAAAACAAAACACACACACACTTTGAAAATTATACCACATAAGCTTGGACTGATCTGATATTTGTATTGGATATCGGCCCCGATATCAACATTTTAGCTGGATCGGGTATCTGTAAAAGCAACCCATCTGTAAGACCAATGTTTCCCCTTTAAAATTTTGGAACATGGGCTATGTCATGCATGCCAAATGCCATTCTAAAAGTAACACTATGGCCCTGTATGTGGGAGGTGTGGGGGGGTAATATTGCTCTGCAGGGAAAACTCTGAGAAAGTCAAAGTGTGTCACCCTCACCTTATCAGTGACTACCTGATGCCCCCCCAAAAAAACTAATTTGCAACTGGGCTGGGCATATGTGCCCGAGTGACTTATACTGTTGTCATGTACAACAGTAGTTGCTAACACACCCACATGCACAAATGTCACTCACGCCCCCCCACCCCCTGGTTGAGAATCTCTGCTCTAAATGAACAATTATATTAGATTGGTATCGAGTATCGACTAACACGCAAACCCCAAGCATCAGTTTTGGTATCAGAACGGAAAAAGTCAAATCATTGTATCCCTAATACCTCATGTCCAGAGGATACAATATATCTCACAATTACAGGGCGACACCCACAGCAGTTGTCTGCCCTGGGTGATTCAGTGTAGGTTTAACCTTTAACACAGATGCTGCAGGTATAATATGGGGTCTAATAAAAGCCATATGACCCAATCCATCATAGTTACATGACATTTCAGGACTTTATAATGGTTAACAAGGCTCAGTACACATCATTCTCAAGTCTGAGATAATGACTCGCCCACATGACATGATAGGAATCAGCAAAATAAGAAAGTGCATGGTGTGTTCCTAGCCTATGGAATTGTAAGGAATATTGGCCCATTGGTGATTGTTAGCTTATTGGGCTGTTTTTTTTTTTTTTTTTTTTAAAGACTCTGTCATGCCCACCCACGTGCACACACCCACTCACAAGCCTCTCTTTCCCCTGCAGAATCTGCTTCGACAAGATAAGTGCGGGACTTGTAATTGTGCGAGGGCCCTCATCTCTCCGCACTGGCTGATAATGGTGCTGTGAAAGCCTTGTGCTCATTACGCTAGCCTTTGTTGTTTTTATTGCACCGTCTGGTTGATTATTTTTCAAGAGAACTCCGAAGGTTTAATGCTCTCCCTTGTTCCGTAAACAGAGCTGCCACTATGGTAAGCAAATCGCTGCGGAATAAACCAATAAATAAATGGGCGATTTAAGAAATAATAGAAATAAATGCAAATAAATCCAAGTCCTTAAAAAACTGGGAATTATATATGGGTTTCTGTAAAACACCTTCCATATTTGCACACAATCACTAGCATAAAGCACCTCCGATAGGCGTCCTGGTACTGATAGAGGAACCTTCAGACTGCTTTCTAACTTGAGTGAACGCTCCAAGTGGTGCTCACAGTATTAATAGCCATAGCCCGGACCAATTCAACTGCAACAACGTGTGGAAGCAGAGAAATAGAGATAAACTCTCAACATTCATTTTCCTTGCATGGCAAACACTTTGTCAATAGCTTGTGCTAGAACTGCTGTGTATGCTTTGGTTTCCCCACCACACACACACAAAAAAAAACTATATATGAGATTAAACACAACCCCAGGCTTAGTAGCTCATCATCCACAGATGCAGATAGAGACACAAACCTGAGTCATTCCACAGAAGACTGCCTTTGCACAGTCCATAGGTGGAGCAGGAATCTTACAGCATTTCAGTCTTTTAAAGCTTCAAAAGCAATACCAGACAAAACATAATCTTTTTTTTTTTTTTTTTCTGTTCAAGCTCATTGATTTGTCTTCGTAATAAAAGGACATGGACATTTGCAAAAAATAAAAACTGATAGGTAAGATAATCGAAAACACACTATGCATTCATGGTTACGGCTTCAACTGATTTTACTGATAAACCCTTTATAGGGCACTCATTGAAATACACGGGAATTCAAAATTTCAACTTTAGTGTATTATTGAACATTGGTTGGCACGACAGCAATCTGCTAGCCTGGGCCCGCCCATTCCGTGTCGTGCCACACCCGCTCACCAGTTCTCGGCTTCCACACAGTCTGGCAAAGCACACTTCACAGCTTTCAGAGCTCCGGCAAAATCGGGAAATCTACCCCATTTTTCGGGAGCCAATCAACGTTCAGCATCTGCAATGGCTCTAGCTAGAGGTGACCAGAACCCCAGGATTGTAAACAGAAGCTCTTCATTTGGTGCAAGCATAGAGCAGCGGCTAGCCGTTAGCGTAGCCATAGATGCAGTGTTGAAACAGTTCAACCGAAAAATATCTGAAAATAGAGCAAAGAGCAGCACTGGAGGCATTTATTGGAAGGAGGGATGTTTTGGCCTTGATCCCGACCAGCTTTGGTAAAAATATTATCTACCAATTAGCTCCACTGCTAGCCGGCTCCTTCAAGCCGTTTTCGTCGCTTAACATATGTCAGAGGAAAGCGCTGTGTGATTGGTTTAAGCTTCGACAACGCCTTTTCTGGCTTTGACCAATAGCAGACTAAGACTTTTGAAGGAGGCGAATACTTCAAATTTGAAACCCAACCCTTTTTTTTTTTTTTTAGAGAACCAACTTCATCATTATGGTTGGTCAGACCCAATGCCAGCATGGAATTGGAAATGTCGGGATAACCAGGCTAGCAATTTCCCTCCTCTTGTCATTAAGCATCCAAGGAGCACTTACCAAAAAGTACATTTCTATAAAATCTCACTGAATACTGTAATCACAGGATAGTGCTATAAAAACCAACATGCTTCCTGACCTGACCAGTTAACAGGATTGGATCCATATTTTATATTTGTGGAAATTACCAAAAATAGTCACTTGCCTAATAAAGGGTTAACTTTTGGTTGACATGTATTGATGCAACAGAGCTCTGTCAGTGCTTGAAATGGACAAAAAAAATCAGTTAAAAAGACCAAAAATTAATTAAAACCAGGTTTATAACAATGCACATTATACAAGGGTCTGCACTTTTTTTTTCAAATTCACCACAATAATTGCAAAATACAAGAAAGATGCTTTCATTATCCCCACATTTTTAAGCATAAAGTTCAAAAATATTGTACCTTGACATGGATAGTGATTTAATATGCAACACTCAATGTTATTGATTTGTACTTGCACAGGACTGTAAAGTAACCATAAACCTCAGGGGAAAAAAATCCTGCGAAATGTTGACAAATGCAGCTCATATGCCGACAAAAATATCTGCAAAAGATAGAGCAAACCAGTACCCGATGTCCTACATACTATTTGACACCCCATGCAGGTGTGTTTTGGAACATCAAAGATCATCAACACTGGAGCCACTTCTCAAGCATGAGTGTGTTGTGTGTTGACCCCTGAGGACCCCCAGTTTCTATATGTGGTATTTTTTATGCTGTTGTGTATTTGTGCATGCATTACCACATTTGTCCAGCAGCCACTGCCAAAGCATTCTGGCCATAACAACATGATTGTAAGGCTATTGTATTATAAAATTACTAATATCTCCCAAAATATCGGTCCTATCAACTTGCCGTTTTCACTAGTCTGTTCCTTGACCAAAAATACACGAGTACGTCAAACTGCAGCAGTCAACTCTTTCTGGATTTTATGTGAATCAACAGACACACACACACACAGAGGCCACTTGGCTTTTATAATATAGATATGAACAAAAAGGCTCTAACAGCCTTGAAGTAGATGACCTTTTCTACCTCATATTTGTAGAGCAGGAACCTATGAATGTGTTTGTGACATTTGTGACACAAGAATGTTAACGCAATGTTTATTCACTAAAGAACTCAAACAGAACTGGTACTTTCTGTGATGTACTGTTTGCTTCACATTTTTTCCTTTAGTAGTAGCCTTCATAGAACAGGGTGTGGGAGACAAATCTTTTCTGTTGTTGTTGTTGAAATGCATTTTTTCCCCAGTTCCCGCATATTTTCACATCTTCACACTTTTATAATAAATATATATAATATATTTAGATTTTTTATATATAATATATATAATATAATAAATACTATTTTATAATATTGCTTCTTTTCCAGTTTCTAGAACAGGTATGAGTGAAATTACAACAATGACCCAATAAAACCTCAAGTGCATCATCTCAGGTTTCGGAAATGATTGGAATTTTTCCCATTATCCAAACTACATATGCACAGGGTGTATCAGCGCTGACACATCTGGTTTTAAAGAGTTAAATGTGCACTGGATTGTCACTGTTATCTATTATACAGGAAACATAAAGACTGATTTTAGAATTAATGAGTTCTAGAGCATTTTACCACATGGACACATACTGTGTTTATCATCAGGGTGCATGGATTCTTATTTATGTTTTTTTTTTTTTTAACTTGGGATACTCACATCTTAAACTTGTTGGCAGATGCATTGGAATAAATCTGTAAATACCTACCTTGGTTATCACGACATTTCCAATACCATGCTAGCATTGGGTCTGGCCAAGCATAATGAAAAAGCTGGTTCTCTAAAATAAAAATAAAAAAAGGGCATGTTTCAAATTTGAAGTATTCACCTCCTTCAAAAGTCTCAGTCTGCTATTGATCGAAGCCATAATAGTCGTTGTCGAAGCTTAAACCAATCACACAGCGCTTTTCTCTGACGTATGTTTAGCAACGAAAATTGCTTAAAGGAGCCGGCTAGCAGCGGGGCTAACTGGTAGATAATACTTTTACCAAAGCCGGTCGGGAGCAAGGCCAAAACATCCCTCCTTCCAATAAATGCCTCCAGTGCTGCTCTTTGCTCTATTTTCAGATATTTTTCAGTTGAACTGTTTCAACGCCACATCTATGGCTCCGCTAATGGCTAGCCACTGCTCTATGCTAGCACTGAATGAAATGCTTCTTTTTACAATCCTTGGGTTCCGCTCGCTGTTCTATGCGTCACTTACGTCAACACGCCTCTACCTAGAGCCGTTGGAGATGTTGAATGTTGATTGGCTCCCGAAAAATAGTGTGGAGTTCCCGATTTTCCCAGAGCTCCAAAAGCTGTGAATACTGTGCTTTGCCAGGCCGTGTGGAAGCCGAGAACTGGTGAGCGGGTGACGACACGGAATGGGCGGGCCCAGGCTAGTAAATACCTAGACACCCGTAAGAAAAAACACAAAGCCACTTAAATTAATGTACCCCAGACAGCAAGTACGCTAAGTTACCCAAATCAGTGTTGGGCAACCAACAGGTTTATACTGTATCATGTAAAATTGCTTATGTCAGATCTCCCTAAAGGTTACTTATACCTTCATCAAACTTTCATGCAGCGTTCAAAAGCTGTGCGTTCTGCTTGTGTTGTGTGTGTGTGTGTGTGTGTTGGCGGCTTGCAGCTGCTTCAGTGTTGATCTTACTCGACCCTGTCTCCTGCAAATTAAGTTCATATAGAGCTAATCTGCCACATATGGAGAAACATAATGACTTTTAATGCTTTATCAATATAACGTGGGGGGACTTAATTAGTGCATGTGTTAAGTCATGAAATGTTGCTGCTGAACATATCAGTAAATTGCTGATAACATATGGTGAGATATTCCATTGTTTTCTTACACTGTTTCTTCCTCTTGCAAAACAGCATCTGTAGCAACTACAGAAATATCACTGTTTTATGATACAGCTCCCACTTCATATAACACCAATGCTCACTGCACCAACCCTGCAGTGTTTCAGGCGTTTTATTCATCGCCAACCTTTTTGTATTCACTTTTGAGAAGTTTGTTAAAAAGATACAACTACATATGCAGCAAAATTAACTTTTTTGTTTTGGGTACTGAATGGCTCCGCAGTACTGTATAGATGTACAGATGATGCCCTTGGTACCATTGTGAGGTTCCTATGAATACAAATCCTGAATGAATAAGCACCATTTTCCAAATCTTCAGCTTCAATTTTACGTCCCATGTAAGTACCCAGCATTCAACCGCCTTGCTTTTTCAAATTCAAGTCAAGAATATCAAAGCTTTTCAACATTTTTGAACACACTCACAACTGTTGTGTCTCTAAATCAAGGACTAAAGACTTCAACTAAAAATAAAAGAATTTTTTTTTTTTTTAAATCTTGCTCTAATATTTGGACCCAGTTATGAGCCTGAGGTCTTACTCTGAGTTAGTTATCATAATGTATAAGTATCAGTGTAAACCATGTTATGTCAACATGGACGGCGTAACCAATTATGGGTCCCATGAAGCTGGGGGCAGGGGCGTAGCACCAAATTTGGGGCCCCAGGAACCACCACTTCTGTGCCCCCCCCAATTGAAATTGCATGGGTTCTTCAGAAAATATTGCACATACACAGTTTCATTTTCTTTCTTCATAACATATAACAGCACAATTAAATATAATAAACAATAATGATAAAACTGAAAGTTTTTTTTTTTTTTTTTTTTTTTTAAGAACATGGAAAAACAAAACCGGCTTTCACCAGGACTAAACCAATGTGCATTGATAATGGGGGTATCTGATATAGCGTATGTGTCCTATTTGCAGGCTGGGACATATATTTCAACCAATTTATTCCCAGAGAACATTGGATTTGCATGAAATCGCAACATATATTGACATTATTTAAGGAAAAAAAAGAAAGGGGAAAAATAGACTCCTTTTGGGACCCTCCCATCCAGGGGCCCCACCTGTGGTCAGGACCCCCTGAATCAGTCCTACTTTACCCCCCTCTACGACACCCTTGGCTGGGGGGGTATGTAGGTGGGGGTGCCACTGTTCCACTGGGCCCCCTCCAGTCCTCTATTGACCCCCCACAAATACGGGCCTCATGAATTTGACATGTTTATCCCCCCCCCTTATCGGTCTAAACTTCTAGTCTTCCGCATTAACCTTTTCATGCATGACGTCTACATTTATGGACACATAGTTTCAGCTCACTTTCCAAACAATATTCTTCAATTCTCCACATGGGGGCAGTCTCTGTAGACCTTAAGTAATGACAATGAAAAAAGTATCATCTTAGTTTTAGAATTTGGACTTAACTCATTAAGTTAAGTTCCTAAGACCCAGGTTTTCTGAGGGTTTTCGTAAACATTTGTGACAAAAGTTTCGTAGCTTTATACAAAAAAAACAAAACTAAAGTTTTGAAATAACTGTTGTGCATTGTGATGTTTCCAATATAGGCAATTATTTGATCAAAGAAAGCCAAAACTTTTACTTTCTTGGGTGTCAGAGGCGAAATATATTCTTAATAAAAACCATATTTAAAAAAAGAATAATAATTCAAAATGCATTTTAACTTTAGCCTAATTTTGAGTAATAAAATCAATCTAAAAAAAATTTTTTTAACAGTTACTTTGGGCTATTTGTGGTTCTCACTGAGCATCATAATGCTCATGATGCTGTGAGGGGGTGTTATTTAAAAAAAAAAAAAGTTACGAAACAACCTAGAGCCACAATTCATACCAACACATCTAAATAATTCAGGTAAAATGCAGTTTCTTGGAATCAGATATATCCCATTTGCATGTTTAGAGGTTCCATTTTAATGTACAAACAACGACCTTTACTGCAACGTTGATTCACCAGTAAAACCCACAGAGTTCATGGTTGTTAGATGCTTGTTTTTCCACTCAAATAATTACATATTTTACTGGTAAAAGTCTGTTTAGCTTCAGGTTTTCTTTGTTCTGATGTAATGACCTTTGGATTTACTCTGAGCTTTTATGAACATCTACATGGTCAGTAAATGAAATGTAGGAAAGCACTTGATTTTTACTTAAAAATGAAAAAGATAAAAGTAATAAATGGTGAAGGCAACGAAAGGTTTACATTGAATAATGTGCCTTCATGGTGTATTCATCTCTGCTGCCCTGCAGGGCTGGGTTGAACTAAATGTATAATGTAAATATTAGACTTGTCCTGATCCGATATTTGGATCGGATCGGCCGCCGATATTAGCAAAAAAATGCGTATCGGATCAGCCGGCATGGAAAAAATCCGATCCAGACTTCTGATCCATTTTTTTTTAATCCGTCCCAGGTTTTTCACACCGATTCAGATAATCCATTCCATGTTGTTGCTGTGGTTTCCCTAACATCTGGTCCGCATTTTCCAGCACACCTTCAGCACATTAGTGTCTCTCAATTTACCTCGTGGCATCTTCTACATTTTGAGAGGGGGGAGATTGAGGAGTTGAAGGCATTTTTGTTTTT
>JAPSES010073871.1:0-10840 GCA_029822895.1 Maxillicosta whitleyi
GAATGTTTTGTGTATTTGTAGATCCACTGTGATCTGTAAGTTATAAAGTACATGTGAAAATGATAAACTGAATATTGTTAAAATTACGCTGATTTTTTTTCCAGTTTGTTCATATTATTCACATTGTTTTAAAGCATAGTTTTTAGATGTAAACATTTTCATAACATAATTTTACTTTTTTCAGTCTAAAACATAGAGAAAAGTTTGGAATTGACGTTATTTATACATTAATGGGTTATTATTTGTCTTCAGATCAAATTTGGCTGAATGTGGAACCGAACTAAAATGAGCTTGACACCCCAGTTGTAGAAGATGATAGTGTTTCCATGGTAACTACAGAGCATATGAGCATCCAAATGGATCATATCTGATGACTATGAAAAGATGATAAACTGTATTTTACACCATTTATTTACATGTACTGATAGAATTAGTGGATCAACAGGTTTTAAACAGTTTAGATCAGTAGACGGTTTTGTTCGATGGTGGGTGTTTGGGTCTTTATGGGTTAAACTTCAGCTGCTGTATATGTGTATACGTGCACTAAACCCGAAGTACCGTTTTGTTGGTGTGTGTGTGTGTGTGTGTGTGTGAGCTCTGTGACAGACCTCGGCTGTCTCCCACCTCCAGTGTTAATGGCTGTTATTAGAGGAACAGGCAGCTATGAGATGGTGTCATTTTTCACCCCCTATAGAACAAATCCCAGCTTCTATTAGAAACATTCTGCCAGAGTTTCACTTGGGCTGGATGCTAGTTCACCCAGTAAAGGCCTTTTCTTTGTGAGGAGGAAATTGAATCTATGGTCAGGCTGTATCTGTTGTGAGCAATAATATAAAAGGAATGCGATAATCGGCCGGACTGTCAGGTAAGCTAGGTTATCCTGAGAAAGAGAGAGAGAGAGCGAGTGAGAGAGAGAGAGAGGACTAGAGGGGAGCGCAGGTTTAGGAGAGTGCAGTGGGTGCAAAGTGAAAGAGAGAGAGAATCACAGCAGTGTAATACCATGCTCCAAGGCGTCATATCGATTTCCCATGGCCCAGCAGTGTGTTTACGGCTTTGCACAATGCTACTCTAACTGCTGCGCTGTCACTGACATGGTCACAGTAAAACGTTCACTAGGCTGCGCTCACTGCTTATGACGCTGTGTCTGGATGCAAGCAAAGACGTTACACACACCTTTTATAAGGCAATGAATTGTTTCCTACTTTTTTGCAGTGTCATGGGTTTGGTTTTAAAGACGGTCAATGAAATGAGCTTCTCACGCCCAGATTAGTCATAGATGGCTCATTCTAATCTTTTTAAGTGTGTGTGTGTGTGTGTGTTCATTTAGTTTTTCCTACACTTGCAGGATCCCTCTCATATATACAGGGTTCCCACAAACACCCAAACGTCCAGTGGTGTCGTGGTCGTTGGAGAAGTGGGTATAACGCTCAGTCTTTGCTCTTTTTGTTTTAAATAAACAACCCGTTTTAGAAAACATAAAACATATAAGGGTACTCTGTTGACTTTAACCAAACATCCATCAGTAGTATTTGCTCACTACTATAAAATTATCGTGACTTGATCAGGAGCGGTTTTTAGGTTTTACTGGTCACATAAGCAGCTGCATGAATGTAAATGTTTTCAACATGAAGCAAATATAGGATAACATTAGCCTTTGATAATATTAGCCTGTCATAACATTAGCTTTTCATAATGTTAGCCTTTCATAATATTAGCCTGAATATTAGCTTGAAAGACGTTCATTCTGCTTTTCTTGTTAGCATTTCCAATAATCGCACATCATTCAACGAGACATGCACTGACCTGTCAATCATCTAGGGTGGCACCGTCACCTGAGGAGGTGTCCAATCAGGTTCCAGAGGTGGCCAGCGCGAGTTAGTAATATTTACCTCTGCATGACCCGCCCTACTCTGCCTCTGATTGGCTCATCAGTCCAAAATGCTTAAAGTTAACCAATAGAATCAGTGAAGGCAGTGAGTACTAGCCAGTCAGAGGCAGAGTAGGGCGGGACACGACTTCACCATCCTAAGGTAAAAAATGATCAATTGGGCTCAGATATTACCGAATGATGCGCATCAGTGGGATTTAGAAGTGGATGACGTGGGTGATGACGGAAAAATAAGTTGAAATCAGTGTTGTTGTCGAAATGAAAATACAGACGCAGATAAACTCAAGTTATTTAAGCAAAAATAAAAAGTTTTAGATGAGTTATGTGCAGAAGTGCAGTATTAGATCTTTATTTCCTGCTGCGTTCTGCCTCTGTTTCTTCCGTTCCTGAGCTTCTTTGTTTCCCTCTTCCTCTTCAGCTCACCCTGTCCGTGTACTGGTGCCGGTCTAATTAAATAATTACCTGTGATCTAATTGTGGAAGTCTGTTGTGTAGAGTGAGTCTGTATTATCCTGCATGCACACACACACACACACACACACACACAATTTCTCTATTATCCTATTAGATAAATGTGACCATCAGGGTTGGTTCCTTTTTCTCTAAAACAATATGTCTAGTTTTTTTTTATGAGCTTTTACAAACATTTACATGATCAGCAAATGAAATGATGATTTTGACTAAAAAAAATCATGACACTGAGGATAATATTAAAATAAATGGTGATAAAAAGGTTAAATAGAGAGAAAACTTCATTTGGGAAGTGATACAAAAGTAGCACTGGGTCTTTATGGTAGGAAACGGTATTATTTGTGCTGTTTTTTAATGATATTTTGTTCATCTTTTCTTTTATTTCTCATTTAATAGGTGTTATTTATTTTATTTCATTGTAATTTCTTCCTATTTTTTCTGCCTAGTTTACTCAGTTCTGGTTCTACTCATCGTTACTTATATAATTACCACTATGGTCATTGTTATTGGTATTATTGATATTCTCTTATGGAGGGTGTTCGCCAAAACTCTTTTTCTTCATCTTCTTCCTTTTTTCCCCTCCTTCAATCTCTCTTTCTCTCCTCTTGCTTGTTCCTTCGTGTCAGGTCTGACATCGAAATGTGGAAAATGAAAAATAAAGTAGAATATCAGTCGGAGCCGCATATACTTTATGAACTTTTTCCCGAGGCAAAACAAATTTGGCAGCCAGACCATCCGCAAAACCGCAAAGTTCCAACAGTCGAGTCACGCACTTGGTGAAGAGACGTCAAAGGCTAAAGGTTCGACAGCATGGTTCCACTTCACACAGAAGGATGCGGAGGCGTAAACGTGCAATTATGCCTGAAAACACAAGTCTGTCCTACGCTATCGGTACGCTATCTGTAGAACGCCGCGCCCCACAGGTCCTATAACGATTTTAGCTCCTACTTCCAGGTAGGGTCTTTTGATGGTTCCATAGGAACTCATCTGACACAGGTGTTTGGTGATTGGTAGAACCCAGGCCACGCCCATTGACAATTTTCCAATTCTTGCTTAAAAGTAACTGTGAGCCGTTTTCCTGGGTCAACGCAAAATGGATGAAGCGAGTGATAAAAGGACTGAGGAGGAGGAGGTCCAAGCCCCCCCCACCCCAAACACTCGGCGTTGGAGTGTTAAAGTAAAATTAATAAAAAGTCATGTTCATGTTCTCTGTGCGTCTGATTTTTTTTTATTAAAGTACCGATTTAAATACCGTTTAGGAACCGGTCCCGTTTTGAAAGTATCAATTTGGCACCGGTATCGAATGAAACCCTTTCAATACCCAACCCTAGTCGCGATGTGCTTATGTTGTGGATATTGATCGACTGCATATGCGACTACATATACACACGTGCGTGACTGCAGCTGCGCATGTGGTCTTTGGCTTCATCTGCCGTTGTAATTTATTCCGGCTTTTCCCTTTTAGCCTGAAGTATTGGCTTGAAAGACAGTTGATAAGCATCAGCTCCGCGGCAGTTTAAGTGTGTGGGGCAGGAGGGAGTTGGTGGGATGGAGAGTAAAGAGAGAGATGGAAGGATAGAGGGATGAGTGCATAAAACAGGGCACTGCAGCAAAAGCAGTGGAGTGTAAAAGGACCGTACCGCAGAATTTTCTAGGCCAGGTTTGAACGGCATCCTCTGCAGATTACTGAGATTTTCCTCAACTCCTCCGCACTTATTTGTGATGAAATGAAGGCGCCTCTCCTCTCCTCCTCTCGCCGTTCCTTACATTTATGTGCATTGGTGATATATTAGCGGTTGTTAAGTAGCGGGAGCCAACCGCCGGAACTTGGAGGAAAAAAAGCGGAAAAAAAACGTCAAATGAAAGTGGCAGAAAGGTGGACAGATGTGGGTTATTTAAAGGATTGTTTCCTGTAAAAGCCTCCATACACCTCCACCCTCACCCTGCTTTTTCTTTTTTTCTCTCAAACTGTGCACTCAATTTAAAAGTGTATGCTTTCAGCCCAAGCATGCGCCTTGGCTTTGTAATTTTCTGTGCGGGTCTGTGGTCGGCCGACAGGAGGAACGGAGCAGAAGGGGAATGAGTGCAGCCAGAGATGGACCATAAATCAGCACTGGGGAGGGATGAAGATAGGAGGGATGCGGGTCGGTGCAGGAGGAGTCTGCAGATAGGCTCCGTGTTATGTGTCTTAGAGCTTATTTGAAATATTTGGAGACTGAGTGAAACATTAAACTCCATCATACGCACTTCAAAGTGGTTTATCTTCAAAGCTAATTTCTGCTAAGTTCTACAGCGCATCACAAGCGCATCCTTTTTGTCATATATATATACATATATAATTTTATTTATTTATTTTGTTTAGTTGCAGATGGGTGCTTCTATGAAACTGGTCTTCAAAAACAACAAAAACAAGGCATGATTTTCTTAAATTACAAAAGATTAGACTCTGACTACAAGGGTCCTCAGCTAATTTTCTTAATAAATGGAAATATTTTTTGGATTACTTTCAATATTCGTGAACACTGCATCAGATTGATCTCTCACTCTTAGACTTTATTCTCTATTTTGTGTTTTTTTATTTATTTATTTTTTGGTCTTAATTTATTCTGTCTAAAATATTAGGGATTATATATATGTATCAAATGTGGAAATAATTGGTAAAGTAGGTACATGTATCTACAAGATAAATCTACTTTTTTATTCTTATTTTTATTCTCTATGTTCTGTTATTAGTTTTTTATATCACATATTTGTTACTGTTTGTACTCAATTGATTTTCTGCTGCACAGAGACTTTGTTATAGATTCTTTTTCCTGCTCTTCCACAGTTACATTGCTAAAAAAAAAAAAAAAAAAAAAAGGACATGGGGGCTAAAGAGTTGAACCAGATGTAAACTAATGTTATGAAGCAAGTTTGGAAGCACTTGCAAAAAAAAAATTACTGAGATAATCCAGAAATTATTTTTCAGAGAAAATGCATTTTTATATGATTTTTCCCCCTGCGTGTAACACGGTAAAAAAGGACACAAAAATTAGGTGCTGTTATTTTTTTGGAATATCTTTTTATCCTCTCACAGGTACATTTTGTGAATTTAAGTTATTATGCAAGGCAGAGGATTTGACAAAAATCAAAAATGGCCACTGTTGCAAAATCACTCGCGATTGATTTATGTTATAATGGGCAGGTTCCACGTGTAACTCGAGTGGATACGATGGGTTACACGCGAAACCTGGAATGAGACTGAGATTCATGAAAAACCCACATATTTGGATTTTAAAAAACCACTAGGATCATCAAATTTAACACAGTGTCTTTATTTAAGACCATTTACGGCCATGTTTTCAGATCAAATGCACGGACAGATGTCCCAATTTTGGTCCTAGTTTTGGTCCAATATTTTAATTTAAAAATTCATTAATTTTGGGATGGCTCAGAGGGAGAGTATCAATTTGTTGCATTTATCTGCAACAAACATTTATCATCATTAGGTATATGTTGGAGGGAAATAAGTCTACATTTCTCCTTTTATTATTGGGTCTAAAAAGCTAATATGATACTGAAACAAAGCCAGTTTCACAGAAGCACCCAAATATAACTAATTATGAAAAAGTCTTTCTTTGCACATAAGAAATGTGAACCAGGATAAATGACGTCTCTGTACAGTGATACAGTCATCACCCAGCCCACGTTGTCACTTTAGAATGCAACTGGCAGAGGAATAATCACTGGCATTATCCGAAACTATAAGAATGACAACAAAACAGTGAAGAGCTGTAGGAAGGAATAATAGCTCGACAGAGACAGAGGGCGAAAGACAGCATTTTATTTAACAATCCCCCCCTCAGTGTGAAGAAATGATCAAACCCACGGCTTTTGGTGAGTCCATTTAAGTTTTAAAGTATAACGTATGTATTAAAAAAGTAACACTGGGTCTTAAAGGTATGAAATTGTATTATTTGAGCTGTCGTTTATATTTTCCTTTCTTATGTCTCATTTAATAGGTGTTATTTATTTTATCTCATTGTAATTTTCTAATGTAAAGTTCTAATGACCACACAGACACATTTCACAGTCTTCAACTATATATAAAGTTTTTATAATAGTAAAAAAAAAAACATTTCAAGGAAAAAACACCTTCTATAAACTAAAGTGATACTGTTTAATTCATTTAACATGTCTTTATTATTGCGTTTTATACAACACATGTCAGATGTTTCCAATTGTTTTTGCTGCTTCTTGTCACAGGGTCAGAGGTCACACTCAGTATTGACTTTAACCTTTAGACCCCATTTAGCTCAGTTTTCTGTTTGTCATTTAACCCATAAAGACCCGGTGCTACTTTTGTGGCAGTTCCCATTCATTTTATTCCTCTATATTTAACTTCCCAAGTGATTTAACACCATTGATTATTAAATGACTCTATATTTTGCATTTTTTCAATGAAAATGAGTTTTTTTTCTCAGAATGTAATGTAAAGATCCTATAGGTTTTCATAAAATTGCAGATTAAAGTTCATAGTTATTGTATAAAAAAGTGCCTATTTCTAGTAAAATATATCATTAATTGAACATAAAGACAAAGATCTCCATTATCATTATATTTATTAAACTCCATGGATTTTTATAGATTTTTATATTTCATTTCTCTTTTTTTAAGTAATTTATCACCATTTACTATAATATTATCCAATATATTTTTCCCTTTTTCACTGCATCATGTATTTCCCCATGTTTCTTAATTTCTTATTCTTAACTTAGATGCTCGTGAAAACTCACAGCTTATTATATCAAAACTGAAGAATGAAGAAAAAATTACTTTTTTGGCAAAATATATTATTAACTGAACATAAATCCAAGGCGTCCATCCACTGTCATTGATCCAACTCCATGGGTTTTACTGGTATCAATGCTGTAAAAGATGACGTATTTCCATGGTAACTATGAAGCCTCTGAATGTCCAAATGGTTCATATATGATGACCATGAAAAGATGAAAAAGTGTATTTTACACCAATTATTTACATGTATTGATAGAATTAAGTTGCGTTTCTACTACATAGGTCCCAGCTCAACTCGACTCAGGTGCCATTCCTTTTGGTTGTTTTCATTACAAGGTAGTACCAACTTTACAGCACCTGGTTGTCATAGCAACGGTGTCCATCTCCCGCCAACGTCCGAATGAGTCATATCTGATGCTCACGAAAAGATGAAAAACTGTATTTTACAGCAATTATTTACATGTATATATAGAATTAACGGATAATCTGGTATTAAACAGTTTAGATCAGTAGATGCTTTTGGTCAGTGGTGTTAAGGCTGTGGACATATTTTTGTGTTTTCAGAGGTATGTGATAAGAAAAAGAGATGGACAAACAAATATGCGTGCAAATACAACAAAGGACTGTATCTGAGCTTTCACAGTTACCACAGTAGATGCAGGATGTTTGCCAGTGGACTCGGTTAGTGTTGTACGGGTCACATTGGAGTCATAACTTCAATAACTGAAGGTGTGAAAGATCCTCTCCGGGTTAAATATGTGGGATTCTCCTGCAGTCTACCATTACTGAAAAAAAAAGAAAAAAGCTTTCAGTCGAGAGGTGAAAGGTCTTAAAGAAACTAAGCACCTGTGAAATCATGACCTGGCTGACTGAGAGTCTTCACTACAGCGACCATAAGTCACTGCTCTTACAGTCAGCCGGTTTACGGACGTACGACAGGTGAAGGAGGATGCCGATGAACCGGTCACGCGCTAGGTCTGCGTAGCGGCGTTTCGCTTGTCTTTTCTGCACCGACGTTAACGACACACGAGCCTCACCGTAGCAACACATCATCTGGAGCGTGCGATACGGAGCCTGTTTTTCATGCATGAGTTTATTGTATTGTCATCATGTTGACATTGTAGCAGCTACAGCGGGGGTGTCGAACTCATTTTAGCTCAGTGCGATCTGAAGTGGGTCGCATCAGTACAGTAATAAATAATGTCGACGCCCAACTTTTCTATACGTTTTAGAGTGAACATGTGACTGACTGAATTTATATAGCATATTATATACACCTTTACGTTCTCACATACACACACACACAGGCTGCCAGGCCCTACTGGGAGCAAGTTAGGGTGCTGCGTCTTGCTCAAGGACACTTCAACATGTGGACAGTCAGAGCCAGGATTTGTGACTGGATAGCTTAGTGGTTTACACCGCTGACTTTGGTGCGGAAGGTTGCCAGTTTGAATCCCAGGTGGGATGGCACGGCTCTTTACACTATATATGCCTGTACCTTGTAAGTGGCTTTAGATAAAAGCATCAGCCAAATGTAAATAAAGTAAAGTTGGATTCAAACCGGCAACCCGGACGACCCGCACTACCAACTTGTTGTTTAAGAAAAATCTCAATACCATCAACAACAATGAACAAAGTGATTTTTTTTTTTTTAAAGAAAAAATGAGTCCATTTTTAAGGATGGGCTAGGAGATGTTTTCCTGGGGCATTTTTTTTTATTGTTTATTTCAATTTTGGGTCAATTTTGGACGTGGGGGCTCGCTACGCTGGTGAGAATCCTCTCATTAAGAAACAGCATAGCAGCCGATATCACAGCGTGGGGGGGGGGCGCTACCCTCAAATGCGCTGGTGAGGACCATGTATTACTCAAAAACTATAAAAATAAAATAATAAGTGATTAGGAGGTGTGACTTTTTCGTGGACATTGGTTGTCTGATGCAAATAAAGCACTCTTTCGAACATGTGCTGTTTTGAGAAGGAAAACCTTTTAGTTTAGTGACCCCCCCCCCCGCAAAACTTGCCGGACTACTTTGGTTTTGACCAAACCGGACCAGAACTGGGCTCACAGTGTGGATGTACTACACTGATGAGGGGATGGAATACAGATTCATGTCAAAAATACACAACTGTCCCTTTAAGTGTAATTTTTTCACAAATTCTTCCCATTGGATGGATTGGACCCTTTGGTGGGAAACACATTTTGCATATCTGAGGCTTTTAAGGTGAGCCAAGCCAAGTGCAGAGCAACGGCTGTGCGGTTGTTCATCTACTTTTCCAAATACAGATATAACATGAGCCTAAAGTAGATGTAAATTAAACCAGATCAGAGTTTTCCTCCTGCTCCTGTGATGTCGTCGATACTCTGAGAAACATATGTAAATAAGATTCTTGATCCTTAAAAGACTCCCAGGGTTTGATTTCGTGTTTCTATCACTGGTCGTTTCTTGCGGTGGAGTGGAGTGGATGTGATTTCAGTGTCAATACTGTTGGTGCTATTGAACGGCCGCGTTCAGAAAGAAAGAAAAAAAAAGAAACATGCCTCAGTTCTGGATCAGCTTTCAGAACAGCATGTGGACGAAGAGGAATATCTGCTTTCTTTTCTGAGACGTTTCTGTATTCTAGAGTCTGTTTTCTGAGAGGGAGAAAATATGGTAGCAACATATTTATGTAAAAAAAAAAAACTCGAACAGTTGCTTTTCCATTTCCCTTTCCTCAGTTATCGCAAAATATAACTTGCATGTTAAAATTGTACCTGATGGGAAAAGCGACAATTTTGCCAAAATTCTCATTTTTTGATTAAAAGTTTTTGTGATGGCAAGAGGTAGATTTTTCAGTCGTCGTGAAATTGGTATATTATGCTAAAAAACTGCAATGGAAAGACTTTTTTTGCAAATAGAGTCATGTGAATAAAAAAACAACACCTGGATGTGGACGGACATTACAACAAAAGAAGAAAAGTTTTAACAGAAACACGATGTGGTATGTGTGGACACACCAGGAAACTGAATAATTTAATAACGAATAGAGGCGTAATATATAATAATAATGAACATATCTGTAAATAAACACCATATTTATGTGCGATACCATGTTTATGTTTATGGAATGACTTCTTTTCTCATCTCGTGATCTCATCTCGTCTAACCCTAACCCTAACAAATCATCGGATTTGTGATTTAATGGAAAAAACAACATTATTCACTTCTGTTTTTTCAACATTTAGTAAATATCGGTAAAGTTTTGCGCATAAGCCTTATAGGAAAATGACTAGTCACTTTTAATGCTAGCAAGGGAAGCCATCATGGTCAGATGGGTTGTAGAAGCCCAAGCCTGGTTGTGTCAGGAAGGGCATCCGACGTAAAAACCTGCCAAACCTGAAGGGAAAAGCCGAAAAAAACTTACCATCTTACACTAAAACTGTTTCTCAATACAAAGAACACAGAGTACGATCTCAGAGAATGTACGTTCTAAGAATGTGAGTCTATCTGTTATTGGAACGGCGGCCATCTCTGCTCAAGTCAACATTTCTATACAGATTGATTTGTCGTTGTTTTTACGTCGGATGCCCTTCCTGACACAACCCTCTGTATTTATCCGGGCTTGGGACCAACACAATGAAACACTGCCCACAAGGGCCCACCTGAGGAGCGAACCGGCAATCTTCCGCACCAAAGCCAGTGACGTAAACCACTAGGCTACCCCGTCT
>JAPSES010073872.1:0-10839 GCA_029822895.1 Maxillicosta whitleyi
TTCAGAACATCTTGTATTCATAACAGCAATACACTAAAGGGCCCAAGGCATAAAGAACACACTTAAACAAAGAACAAGTAGCCAAAAAAATGGTCTAATTACTGAAATAATGTCACTAAATTCAAGGTTTGTGGTTGTCGATCTTGACAATTATGTCATCATAAAAACAAACATATATATATATATATATATATATATCTTGCTTTTCTTCCACTACCAGCCATCATTCACTGTAACAAAATGAAAAATTGTATGATTATAACCAAGTAATATTATGTTTTCTGTGATGATAGGATATTATTATGTTATAGAAGTTGTTGCTCCAAATTCACTTTTCTTCAGGTTACATAATGAGATTAGATAGACAGACAAATTCATAAACTTTTAGCTGGATCGCATAGCCAATAAGAGTTTGGCAGGCAAAAAACAGTGTCCGGGGTCCAAACAGACCCCACACGGTAGGATGAGGGTTAAAAGTAAGGATAGGTTAAACTCAAACACAATATTTCATTTATGAGATATTGCACTCACTCAAGATGGCATTTGTGTTGTGTGTGATAGTGTGCTTGCAGTTGCAGAGCATTATAATTCATTACTTTTACATTTTACATTTAGCGTAAGTCACTACTGCTACTACTACAATTTTAAAGAGCAATAGACTATCAACTAACCCAGCAATATAACACAAGGAAGAAGTGGGTTTAACACAGAATCTGGAGCTGGGGCTGGAGCCAGGTCAAACCCTCCAGTAGAAACTGTTCTCTCATCCATTGACGTAGGCCCACAAGCAAAGAAGACTAATCTATAAGCAAAATTATCTTTTGTTTTATTGCCACTAATTGTTTTTTGCTCTCAAATCTCTTTTTTGGTTGCAAATCTATTCCTTTTTAATTGCAAATTTATTGTTTTTGATTGATGGATAAAGAAACAAATTTCTCTCCAATAAACACTTTCACAACTATATGGATAAGTGTGTGATGATGATGAAGGCAGGAGAGAGGCAGGACCATAGCAGCCAGTCCAGAACTGATCCATGGAAAACCTCTTATAAAGAGTTATCTAGACTTAGGCTGTTTTCATACTGGGTATCCGAGTCCATATCCAAGTGTGTCAGATCCCAAGGTCCACTTAATTTTATCATTGTAAATGCAAACATTCCAATACGTGAGTACCGTACCCAAGTCCAGCTGAGAACGGTGTCCTGGGTACAGAGTGCATGAATTCCAGTACAGAACATTGCCATGCCAAAGCCATCTGTACCTAATACTGGAAGTGGCCTAATCACCACAAGAATATAGACAGCACTCCCGTTGTTTTCTGGTCCACATGCCATGGGCTCGCCTTATCAACTGAACCACTCAGTGATTTATCAGGGACAATGAGGGTTACTCCTCTTGTCTTTGCCTCAAACAGGCTAACAGAAAAGTATTGCCTGTAAACAGAACAGTCGCTCGGCTGGTGACATATGGGTTTGTCACTTCTCTGTTTGTTGGATAGCTACAGAATTCCTTCCACATTGCCATCTACTGTTTAGGCCCTGTAACACCCACTCGCTCTCAGCCACGGGCTGTGGAATTGTGTGCTTTTGAATTCAACATCTGTGGGAATGGTGTGAGTATATCTAGGTACAGCATGGATCCAGATACCCAGTCTGAATATGCCCTTAGAGTTTGAACCTGCTTTCTGGAATAGGGCCCTGGTGTGTGTATTTCATTGTGTGTGTGTGTGTGTGTGTGTGTGTTTCCATTGAGTGTTTGTTTTATCTGTTACAGCCTGTAACTGTGCACAGATGGGATCATGTGACCATGGTTCTGATGGTTCTGGTCGGTGTGTCTGTAAACAGGGTTGGGTCGGAGATCGATGCCAGACTGAGCTTGGTGAGTTTAATTAACATGTACCTGTGGTAAAAGTAATGTAGTAAAAGTATAAACCCAAATGTTCAGTCCATGTACCTGTAGTAAAAATACAAACCTGCTGGTTCAGTCTATCTACCTGTGGTAAAAGTCTTGTAGTAAAAGTACAAACCATGTTTCAGTCCACGTGTCTGTGGTAAAAGTACCGTAGTAAAAGTACAAACCCAGAGGTTCAATCCATGTACCTGTGGTAAAAGTTCAGACTCATCTGTTTGGTTTCCAGCACTGCTTCACCTGGTTGTGCTGCCAGGTGTTCCGGCCTTGGGTGTGGCTGGTCTTGGAGCCCACAAGGATGTGTTTGAGTGTAGCAGGAGTTGGGCACACCTGTCCACTTCCTGCCATGCTTTCTGCACCACAAGCTTGTATCTTTGGGAGTGGCCTTGTTTTAGGCTGGTGTGCTGTTCCCTAGACTACATGTCCCCTCCTGCACTTGGCCTAGAATATCCCTGTGCTTGAGTGTTGCTTAGCCTCCTTTGTAGCCTCTGATGGGGTCTACCTCCTCCCAGTTGCCAATTTGGGGGGAGCTTACAACTGGGATCACCTGAATCCTGTAGCATCATCTATTTTCTTACTTTGGCGCACATGTACTCTTCAGATAAGCTGGAGATGGGCAGAACAAATCAAATTAAATTTTATTCATATAGCGCTAAATCACAACAGATGTTATTTCATGACACTTTACATGTGGAGGTAGTACACCGTAAAAAATTGCTGTAAATTTACAGCAACATTTTACAGTAAGTTGTTGGGTATGTAGATATACAGCTAAAACATGTAATATGCATTGCATCTTGGGATATAATACTAAATGCAGTGCATGGCTGTTTAATTGTGATTTGGGTGATGTGGATTTACAGCAACATACCTTTTTGTGTCATTTTAGCATTCTCTACATTTAATGCAATAGGTTAGTATTTAAATAGGCCTACTGTCTTACTTTTCATTACTCACTAGTGTAATTACATGCAAACATAAGCTGGTTTAAATCAATGAAATGTTAATCTTTAAAATCAATGAAATGTTAGTCTGTAGTAGCTTATATGATGCTTATGTATATAGCTTTATGCATCCTCTCATTTGGATATGTAATGTTGCAAATATTTGCAATAAATAAATGCAACGTGATGTGAAATTGCATAATGAAATACTTCATTTTAATGATCGTCGAACTGGCTTTGCAAATGCATACATGCGCAGCCCCAGTGGCCAGTGAGTCCATACATTGTTGCAAATTCGCACTCCACTTTCCCAGGAGAGATGACAAGCTGCAGCGGAACTCGGCCAGTCACCCAAGAGATTGGTGAGGTGAGGTGAGGTGCTTTTTTGCGAAGTGGCCTTCCTTAACTACATAAGTTCTAATTTAGTTAGGAAGGAAATCTTTTAAGTTAATCTTTTAATTTCATTTGAATTACGGAAACCACCCCTTTGTGGGTCAGGTTCACCTGAACTGTGTTGCATGGTAGCAAAGTTGTTCTACTGTCTATGGTTGTAGACAATGTAGCTTGCATGCTATTTGTAGTCAACTGTTAGCTTAATTTCTATGTTAAATATTGCCCGACTATCATATACATTGTCTTCAACGTGACATACTTTCAGATCAGACGAGTTGAGTTACCATAACTTTACCAACAATGTGACTGGTGGATAGCTGTTTTAGGAGAAAAAGTTCACAGTGTAATATTGCATTATAGTTGTTTTCTTCCACGAACAAGCATTTTATTATGCATTAATTTCATTGTAGCCGATAGCTAATTTTAACATTTTACTCTGCAGAACTGCTGCGTTCAAAGAAGATGATGCAGACGTAAATACAAACGGAATCTTCACAGGTAATGCAGGAATGTTTATTTGCAAGTACTGCAGTACTGAGTTTAACACCACATTGGCATTTGTAAGACATGCAAAATTGCACAAAAACACACCAAACCAGGCTTTCATGTGTGGTGTTGCTGATTGTCCAAGATCCTTTAGCAATTTGATTATATTTAAATCTCACATATACCGCAATCACAAGGCTTATCAGAGGACACGCATTTGCCATTTCATGTGTCTGACTTGATCAGTTGTCGCCTCAAGTGTTGTGACTACAAGTGTCAGGACCTAAAAGGTCTTACTGTTCATTTAAGACAACATTTAGAAGAAGGTAGGACAGTAGTTTGTCCTTTCAAGGAATGTAGCAAACCATTCTCAGTAAATTCCATGTTTGCTTCTCATACAGTTGTGCACGAAATTAGTCAACCCCAATGCTGTAAAGGTTTTTAGGGAATTCAGTGTACATTTGTAATTGTGTTCATAATGAAATCTTAGAAGGACTTGTTAAAGAACCAAATGCAACTAAAATGACATCCATCCGTCCATCATCTGCCGCTTGATCCGGGGTCGGGTCGCAGGGGCAGCAGCCTAAGCAGGGAGTCCCAGACTTCCCTCTCCCCGGCCACTTCGTCCAGCTCCTCCTACATAGTCTCCAGCATGTCCTGGGTCTTCCCCGGGGCCTCCTGCCGGTGGGACGTGCCCTGAAAACCTCACCAGGGAGGCATCCAGGAGGCATCCTGATCAGATGCCCAAGCCACCTCATCTGGCTCCTCTCAAGGTGAAGGAGTAGGCCCAGAGATCAGGGGGAAGCAGTATCCGGCCCCTCCAGAGCGCCCAAAGGCCCGCTGCGGCCCCACTGCAGGGCCGAGCCACGACCCCCGACCAGCCCACCCCAGCAACCACCAGGCCAGCCGGTCCAGCTTCACCACCCAGCAGGAGCCCCAGCACCCGCCGGGAGCTAGCCAAGTCCACAAGAGAACCCCCCAGACCACCATCCCATACCCCGGAGGCCCCCCAGTCACAATGACTTGGGCTCTGAGTCTCCCACACTACCTCCGAACCGTCAAGGGCCAGGCCCCCACCAGGGACACCATAGAAAACAAAAGTGACCCATCATTGCCCACCTTTTACTATGTTTCCCCGATCCCCGATGAGGAAACAATACCCCTACACCGTGCTTGCGTGTGACTAAGTGAGATGTGGTGCATTAAAATTTGGGATGACGGTTCATGCCCATGCTTCAAGTCAGTCTTTTCAGGTAGGCAGTGAGTCTGGAGCAAACATATCTGGCCAAGTTAACCCATGTGATCTTCTTGAAAGAGTAGATGAGACTCTCTTTATGAAAAACCTAACACTTTTTAACTTAAAACTTCAGCAACTTCAGTAGTTCAGACTATTTTTGAAGAATTCCAAGACATACATGACCTTGGTCAGTGCCATATGTTTGAGAAATTGAGTAATAAATTGAAATTACTAGGTATTTCTGATGACAATATTAACCTTGTGATTAAAGAGCTTGAAAAAGAAAGTCTGTTGAAGGACTGTAACAGCCTTTTGAGAACAGATCAGCGCCATAAGACTGTATTGAAGAACAGTTTTAAATATGTTGAACCACTGCAAGTATTTCTAGGTTTAAATGAATCTGGAAAAGAGTTGTTTGCACAGTATGTTCTAATTCAAGAAAAATTGTGTCTTATTGCACAGTGAGTCATTTAGGCAACAGTATGGAGATGTGCAGCATCAGGGGGCCAACAGTGATGTCATGCAGGATATCTGGGATGGAGAGGTTGTGTTGGAAAACACTTTTTTCCAATCTGAAAGTTGTCCTTTAGCTTTGATTCTCTATCAGGATTTGCTTCTATCAGGTGGTGAATCCATTGGGATCAGGGAAAAAACAAAAAAACAAAGTGCTTGCTGTACACCTTACCCTACGTAATATATCACCATGGTACAGATCTATTATTGATCATATGCAACTTGTGTTGTGCAAAGAGCAAGACTTTAAAACATTTGGACATGATTTGGTCTTTGGTCCATTGATTAGTGACTTGAAAGATTTGGAGGATAACGGCATTATCATTGAAGATGGTAGTGTTTTTTAGAGGAGGTCTCTGTGCAATTGTGGGAGACAATCTAGGCTCTCACAATATTGGTGGCTTTGTGGAAAATTTCAGTAAAAGATTCTCTGACATTAGCTGACATGCATTTCAATCAGATCCTTTGTTAACTGGGGTCACAAGAACAATGGAAACTTACCAAGAAACAGTGCAGAGCTTGCAAAGGCAGAGAGAGACATCTGTTAAGAGCAGTGAAAGGGGAGTCAAATATGACTCCATTTTCAATCAACTTCAGTGTTTTCATGTGTGTCAGCCTGGTTTGCCACCCTGCCTCAGACACAACCTCTTTGAGGGTGTTGTGTCCTTTGACTTAGCTTTGTCAGTCAATCACTTGGTGTTTCAGGAAAACTGAACGCGTCAATCAGACAGTTTAAATTTCTAGCCAATGACGCTCATGACAAACCACCTGAAATTCATCCAGGCAGGGAAAAGCTGTCTGGACATGCTGTTCAAAACTGGTGCCTCTTGAGAGTGATACCACTACTGATTGGGGACAGAATACAAAATCCAGGTGTGGATGGCTCCCTGTGACAGCACCTCCTCCTTAACCTCCTGTGCTCAGTCAGCCCTCTTCAGTCCTTTAAAATATGCTTGTACTTGCCCATTACTGTGTGTATATGTGTGTGTGCGTGTGTGTGTGTGCGGGTGTATGTGTGCGTGTATGGGTGTGTGTGTGCGCTCACATTTATGTGTGCTGTGAGTGTATGTATGTATGTGTCGTGGTGTTTTTAATTTTTTTAAAACTCTTGATCTACATGTACAGCACTTTGTGCTACATGCTTTGTATGAAAAGTGCTATATAAATAAAGATTGATTGATTGATTGATTGATTGATAGTGAAGTTTGGCAGCTAGTTCTGCTACTTAGACAAATTGTCAAATACATTTGTGCTCCTAGTATAACTGTTGATCAAGTTGCATATCTGTGTGTTCTAATCGATGAATACATTTCTTTCAGAACAGAGGCCTTCCCAGAGAATCCACTGAGACCGAAGCACCATTACCTGTGCCACTACCCGGAGCTCATCTTGAAGTTTGGGCCTCTAATTTGACTTTGGACGTTAAGGTTTGAGAGAAAACACACATACTTTACAGGGAGCATGTTTCCTCCTCTGATTAACATTCACAGAGGAGCTGAATTTCACTGCAATGACTACAACACAGACATTCAAAATGCAGTTTCTCAATTCACATTTTCTCCCAAAAAAAACCCCATTGTCACCAATGACGTGACTGTCAAAGGCACACAGTACAGAAAGGGTCTGTATGTATTGGTCGGAACGGAAGAGGATGTGTTGCTTGTCAGGGAAATCAAACTTGCTCTGATTCATGCATCTGTAGTTTATCTTGTTCTATGGAGACATCAGGCATTTCTGCATATGGGTGTCAGTTTATTGCATGATGTAGAGCAGCACTCTCAATTTGTTTGTCTTAGGTATGAAGACCTTCTTGATTATTACCCCCTACCAGAGTACAGAGTTAATGGTATGTCAAAACTAATCCTGCACCACTCTTTCCCTTCTTTATAGAGCCATGAGTGAGGAGATAAAGGCAGCAATCCTGAAGGTACTGCCAGCTTTGGCAGTGGATACGCTAGCCATACTCATTGTCAAACTCAATATCATTGGGGTTGAAGAAACAAGTGATTTACAGTACATCAAGGAGGAGGATTTCACTGAACACCTCCGACCAGTTGACTGCTGGAAACTGTTGAGCGCTTGGAGGACTGATGGTACTCATTTCTCTGTTTATGTATCTGTTTCATTTACAGTGAAGAAAATAAGTATTTGAACACCCTACTATATTGCAAGTTCTCCCACTTAGAAATCATGGAGGGGTCTGAAATTTTCATCGTAGGTGCATGTCCACTGTGAGAGAGATAATCTAAAAAGAAAAATCCAGAAATCACAATGTATGATTTTTTAACAATTTATTTGTGTGATACAGCTGCAAATAAGTATTTGAACACCTATCTATCAGCTAGAAATCTGACCCTCAAAGACCTGTTAGTCTGCCTTTAAAAGTCCACCTCCACTCCATGTATTATCCTGAATCAGATGCACCTGTGTGAGGCCGTTAGCTGCATAAAGACACCTGTCCACCCCATACAATCAGTAAGACTCAAACTTGTAACATGGCCAAGACCAGAGAGCTGTCCAAAGACACCAGAGACAAAATTGTACAACTCCACACAGCTGGAAAGGGCTACGGAGAAATTGCCAAGCAGCTTGGTGAAAAAAGGTCCACTTTTGGAGCAAACATTAGAAAATGGAAGAAGCTAAACATAATGGTCAATCTCAATCGAGTGGAGCCCCATGCAAGATATCACCTTGTGGAGTCTCAATGATCCTTAGAAAGGTGAGGAATCAGTCCAGGACTACACGACAGGACTTGGTCAAACACCTGAAAAGAGCTGGGACCACCGTTTCCAAGGTGACTGTTGGTAATACACTAAGACGTCATGGTTTGAAATCATGCATGGCACGGAAGGTTCCCCTGCTTAAACCAGCACATGTCTTAAATTTGCAGATGACCATTTGGATGATACAGAGGAGTCATGGGAGAAAGTTTTGTGGTCAGATGAGACCAAAATGGAACTTTTTGGTCATAATTCCACTAACTGTGTTTGGAGGAAGACGAATTATGAGTTCCATCCCAAGAACACCATCCCTACTGTGCAGCATGGGGGTGGTAGCATCATGCTTTGGTGGTGTTTTTCTGCACATGGGACAGGACGATTGCACTGTATTAAAGAGAGGATGACCGCGGCCACAGCAGCTCCAGTACTGTTGACATGGACTCCTGGCCTGACAATTTTTAAGTTCCTTGGAGCCAAATGCACTCAAGGTAGCTGTTCTTGCTGAAAAGCATCTTCTCCCCAGGGACCGCAGAGAAATGATTAGGATTGTAGTGGATCAAATGAGAGCAGTAGAGGTGAATCCCTCAAGATCCAATTGCATTTGTGTAGCAAAAAAAATCATCAAAAAACATCCAAAAAGCTTTGCCGACTGCCGCCTGCTAGATGGGTCAAAAATTGGGAGTGGGTATGCCTCTCTGGTGAACCAGGTAAAAATGCATGTTGAACACTTGAACAGGGACAGCGTGACATCATGTCGCAGGGTAGAAAAACAACCCTCAAGCTCTGCCACCAAAAGTTCCTCAGACCAGTATGGGACACAACATACCTTCCTGACAAAGTTCACCTTGATGTGCCATCTTGGATGAGAAGCACTACCTGAGCAACTTCAGTGGGATGATAAACACTGCTTTGTGCTTCCTCCAAGGGTGGGAGACTGATAAAATGCAAATGTGACCAAAACATCAGCCAGAAAGAATGAGAACAGAAAATGGTCTGTCGACACCACCTACATAACCAATCTATTATAGGGGATGTTTTGGTAATTGTTTAATTGGTTGTGAAATGTTTAATTGGTTAATGTCTAAAATTGCTTGCTTTGTGTTTGTGATTTCATTTTGAAGATGCTTCATGGGAACCAATCCCTCACACGGGTCCAAGGCAGTTGGGAAGGTGGCCAACAAAAAAACAGGGAAGATGGTGAAGAAACAGTCCATCAACGTCCATGTATGTACTCTCCTCAGAAAACTGATGGACTTTGATTGGCTTTGTGTCTGAGACATTCCTAGCCTGGGAACCAAACCCCTACAGCTAAAGCTTGTGCTGGGGTATGGCAAGACTCGGCAGCAGTGTGGACGGGATAAACGTTGTCTGTCAAGTCATCTCTGCACTGAATGCCACGTTATAGGATGGGCACCAACCAATCAGAGCGATGAAGAAGGATTACGCAGTCAGTGCGACCGGAAGAACACGGCGGAATGTAGTCAAAACTGGGAGCGTAGTAACTTAGCCGTAGAGACTCTGTGGTAGTAATCATTGGTAGTACTTGGTGAATGTAGAAACTGTAGAAGGGTGAATGGAATTAAACGACTGTTGCCGTTTTTGTCAGAAGAATTTGCGAATTTCTGGCATGCTTGTTAATTCAATTCAGATATTCAAAAAACAAAAAAACACAAAGTATTGCAGAGAGGCTAACGCAGCTTGGAGTGCAAGTATTAAAAAGACAAAGTCAAGCCGCATTTGTAAAGTTTGCCACAATCTTCTATCAAGACTTGAACGCGATTTGCCGGTGTACCGGAGATGGGTGCAGGACGAAAAGGAGGAACCCTCCGTAGAATCCCGAACAGGTCCGTCAGCTAGCGCACACAAACGAGACCGTCAGCCTACTCCATCGAAGACACCAAGAGCCTTGAAAAAGTTCTGCCATAAGCCTGCAAATCTGGGACGAAAGGCTCAGGCTGCCATTCCTCATCTAGCATTGCTGCCAAAACCAGAACAAATGACTGTTCACGGTGAGTCGGATGGGATGTCGGAAATCCTAGGTACTTTTTAAGTGTGACCCTAACAGGCGTTAGCTTGGTGGACTAATAGGATTCAAGCAGTTTCAGTGAAGCATGCTACATTGCTACCTATTGCGTCACCAGACAGAGAACAGCTGGACGAACAGGAGAAAGGTAAAACTCAGTTATTTAACTCAAGGGGAGTTGGAAAATGAGTTTAATCCCAGAAATGGTGGACTACCACTTTAAATTGTTTTACTGACCAGTAATAAGTTCAGATGGTTGTAACAATGGCTTTAACTGACATTTTAAAATGTATCTTGTGTGATTATTTAATGTTGCATGGTAATATTGTATTATATGTGACTAAAATTAGTTTTGTTTTATTTTGATTTAGATATAACTTTGTACTGGCAACTGAGTTGATTTTCATGACAGATTTTCACTTTTAACTTGAAACAGAGATTTACTGCATTATTACTTATTAAACTGTAAATATACTAGAGATGGGATTTATGGCTCTTTGAGGGGATCCGGATCTTGAGGATCCATTCCTTTCAAAGAGCCGTTCAAAAGAATGGCTCTTTTGGCTCTTTTTAAATATTTAGTCATTTTAAGAATCCAGCTTGGTGGCATCTCAGG
>JAPSES010073873.1:0-10839 GCA_029822895.1 Maxillicosta whitleyi
TCTCCACACTGCTGACATTACTGCTCTGTACCTGCTGCACTGAACTGGGAATGGAACCAACTGGGACTGGGATCAGTAGGGTTGTATTTGAGTATTTTTACCAGTAGCAGTGCACATGCTCAGTATCAGACCTGATGCCTGATACCTCTATCGGCATCAGTGCGTCCCTAATACACACCACACCGTGCACAAACACACAACATGCAGCCTGGTTACTCACGCATCATAAACCTGACTATCACCCGCCTCTGGAACCAAACACATGAGAGAATACAGAGTTCAGACGGTGCTGGTCTGGTCTGGGTTTGGGTCTGAGGCCCCACCCGGCTCAACAGTGGGACACAGACCTGTATGGGTGGGGCCAATAGCTGTGTCCATACATACGCAAACATACCTGTGTTTCGCACCACGACTGTAGCTCAACGCTCGGAGGCCGTTGTCCTGGTGACACAGTGTAGCAGCGGAGGGGCTTATGTGGGAGCTGTGGGCGGAGCCAATGGATTCAGCAAAGTGGTCACTGTTGTTTTCAAACACAGAAAGTGCTGTAGAGAGACACATAAACAGTTAAAGAACCTCTGCTCCGAGGTAGTTTTAATATAAGGGCAGACACACAACTAATGACACTGACCTTATGAACTCATGTTGTACGAAACGCCAGTTCTTACGGTATTTGGCGTGTCATATGTTTGTATTTCTGAGCTTTCATGCCTTATTCAACACCATTTGATTGCATGTCAATTTTACACCAAGACCCCCAGTTCAGAAAACTCTAACCCTCTGTGTGTGGTGTTTGACACGGTGTGAACATACATGCAGAAAGCTTCGAATACGTACAGATAACACGCCAAGTAAAAGTGGCGTTTAATGTGAGTCATGGTGTCACTACTTTGTGGCTGTCCTTTGTCTGATGCTTGTCTGTTTGTAATCTAATCTAAATGTGGCATCAGCGCAGAAAAAGCTCATCAAACCAATATGAATCTATTCAGAGTTTGAGTGCGACAAACCTAAACCAGTACATGTACGTTTACTCTGACTTCAGTATTTGTAGGTTCTGCACAACCCATGGAATCGTACATTTCTGTACTAGTTGGACTTAATGTTGGGTCTTATCTCGTCCTCCTGGATACGAGACGTTCCTCAGTTGCTTTGGATAACAGCTTCTGCTAAATGTAATGTCATTTGTGAAATGTAAAAGGCTGGACTCTACGCAGAAGTTAATGTGATTGAATGTATGACCGCTGGAAACCCACACACGTGTTTGTTAAACGTGTAACATGTGAACGGGTTCAGGAACATGGACTCACAGGCGGCGCTGTCCAGTCCAGACTCAGTGCTTTCACTTTCCGTTTTGGGTCGATGCTGTGTGGACGAGGAGGAGGAGGAGGACATGCACCTCCTCTCTGCTCGGTCTCTTCTCGCCGACTGAGGCCTGACAGGAGAGCCTCCTCCTCTGCGTCTGACGGGAGGTGACGGAGCAGGACGTGGAGCCGAGTCCGTAACCGTCTGAGGTTTTACCGAAACGCTGTCACAACAGAAGCACGAGGATGAAAAACACAGAGGATTCAATTAAAACACAGTGAAGAAGGGGGGGGGGGTTATGGTGCAGTGGCAGTGTTTGTACCAGTGCGGCGCCCTCTGGTGGAGTGGACTGGCAGCTGCAGGAGTCAGACGGCTGCTCTCAGAGCCAATGAAGCCGCTGTCGGTCTCTGGGGAAATGACACCGTCCTGTTAAAGACGGTAGAATCAGCCTGAGTGATGGGTCACATGACCACATGAAGCACAGTCTATTTTAACGGACAGGTTACAGGTAATAAACCAGTTACAGTGACTTTTTGATCATAGATCAGTGGAACCTACCCCCCCCCCCCCCAACACACACACACTCCTATAGTTAGACTGATGTGCATCCAGAACAACAGGACTGGAACATAGACCCAAACCTGACAACCTCAAACACCCAACTGGTTCTGATTCAGGTAGAACCAGGCGCTGGTTCTGTTTGTCCATATTTAGTTGAGATCATTTCAAATCGGTTTTAGTTTCACCTGCTGATTTTGTTGCATTTACAATGAAAACCTAAAAGTTCTGCTCCTCCTCCTCCTCCTTCCCTCGGTCCAAAGTGTTGGATGTTCGGTCCACATTAAGGTTCTGACCTGACAGATCACTGTCCGTCTGATGCTCATGGTTCTGGGTTTGTTGCCCCCCCTCTGTGAAGTGGCGCTCTCCCCCAGGCTGCTCATGCTGCTGCTGTGGCACCGCCCCGCCCCCACAGGAACACTGGACGGGTGTGTGGAGGGTCCAGGAGGAGGAGGACCGGACCTGCTGCCATGAACGGAACCCGATTCACTGTAAATGAAGAACAGAATCAGCTCCTTCTTTAAATATCTGTAGCATAGAAACGTTCTTAAATCAAATCAGGGTTCTGACTGGAAGATCTGATGAACTGTTAACAAACCAAAGAATAACTTCTACTGAAACACAAAGTTTGAAAACCTTTCATTGATTTTATCCAAAACTTTCTGAAGAAGAATATGGATTTTTAGGGACCATGTAGTTACCCCGCCTGGGAATTTTTGTTGTTGTTTTTTCTTCTTTTTTTTAAATTTTATTGGAACTTTTTATCTTAAATTTTGATGTAATTTTTTTTTTTGTAAAAATTACGTCAAAATTTAAGATAAAAAGTATATATATATATTTTTTTAAGATCCATTTCAAGATCCAAGGTTCGACATGACGGAGCTAAAACCCTCATATATTTCCTGCAGACTCGCCTGTTCGGAGTTCCTCTCTGTGGTTCTGTGTTTCCTGTGGTTCGTCTCTGTCCTCCGCTGTCCTCGGTTCTGGTCTGGACTCTGGGTCCTGAACCGACAGATGGAGGTGGCTCCAACAGGAACATGTTGGACTGTTTGGGAAGCTCTTCCAAGCTTTGGCGTCTGAACACAAAAGGCAAAACATTTACAGGATCAGCACCAGATATTAAATCAAACAACTGAAAACATGGACAATAAATTCAGGCGCCACAGTTTTTAGTTTTTTGTTTTTTTTTAAATATCAATGTTGACATCAGAATTTCCAAAAGCTGCCTGTAACCCATAAAAACCTAATGTGACTTCTGTGGCAGTTCTGTTTAACCTTTTAACCTAAGTGATTTATCAGCACTTATGATAATATCTGAATTTAGCATTTTTTCCCACCGAAAATCAACTACGTTCCTATTCTTCATTGACTCATTGTGAAAACCTGAAAGAACTCATCATTATTCTATCCAAACAGAAAAAAAAACTGAACAAAAAGTCACTTTTCAGCCAAATCTCATGAACTGAACGTAAACCCTATGTGTGCATCCACTGTCATTGATCCGACTCCATGGTTTTACATTACATTTAGCAGATGCTTTTATCCAAAGCGACTTACAATAAAAGACATAAACTGATTTACTGGTGAATCAATGTTGTAGAAGATGCCCATGTTTCCGTGGTAACTACGGAGCCTCTGAACGTCCAAATATGGTCATATCTGATGACCATGAAAAGATGAATAACTGTATTTTCCACTGGTTATTTACATGTAGCGATAGGTTTAATGGATGAACACTTTAAATCAATAGATGCTTTTGGTCGACGGTGGATGTTTGGTCTTTATGGGTTAAAAATAAAACCGCCCAACGGTAATGTTTATGTTTTTACTCACTGTTTTAATAGCGGGGTAAGGTTCAGCTCCACACGTCTGGGTTTGTTCAGAGGTCCGAAGAAAACAGATTTCAGAGTTTCTTCGTCGTCCTCGTCTCCAGCTGAAGTCAAGTCCTCCACCTCGGCTGCAGATCCTGGACCGGTTGTGAAGAGCGAAGGTGGACTCTGAGGAGAGAAACGTATGAAATATAATCTGAAATATGACAGATATGAGCCATGGCTTTGAATGGAGGGAAAGCATCATGGAATCAACTGCACAAATATGAAACATACAGACAACCAACATTAGAGACACAAGTAAAAAGTGATGAAAAAGAATAAAAGACATGAAATATGTAATATGTCCTGGTGCGTTCAGTTCTGGACTCAGTCTGGGGCTGAACATGTTCTTCACCTCAGGAGGCTGAAGTGGATCAGATGCATTATTTAAAAACACAGTTGACCTTCCTGAGAATTGTGTTACATTTCTTTTCAGTTTTTTCCGGTGCTGATGTGGTTAAATCAGAAGTGAACACGGTGGTGGTGACAGTACCTGTAACTCCACCCCTTCAGAGACAGCAGGTGAAGGTGTGAGCTGAGGAGGAGGGGTGGGCGGAGCCTCTCCAGTGGGCTGTGACCGCTCCACCTGCTCCTTCAGCTCGTCCATCTGGAGTCCAAACTGGAAGATCAGAGCCTCCAGGTCCCTGAAAGTCCACATGAGAACCATCAGAACCACAGTGTAGACGCGTCACCGTAAACGTAAGGCACGGTCGTTCATCTCACCGTTCGGGGTCGAAGCAGCTGCTTTCTGCTCCGTGCTGCTGCAGGACTTTGTGCTCGTCCTTCGCCAACAGGTATGATCGCTCTAAGGAGTCGAGGACCTGCAGGAGCTGAGAGAGACCCTGAAGGAGAAGAAGACTCACATATGAAGATGTTTTCCTCTGTAGAAACAGGTTTAACCCTTTGGAATCTGGGCGGGCACATTCTGCACACTGGGCACTTCATGTTACACAGTCACAGAAAAAATTATTAGATGTAACCCAGTCCTAACTCCTGTGTCATGTGACTAAAACATTATCACAGATACTGATGGAAGAACTGATGTGATTTTAATAAAACATGTTAAATGGATAAATATCAGGTCTGAAATTATACTATGAGATATTTTTGTTGTTATTATTGTATTCGTCCAAACAAATGGACCTTTAGTTGGACCAGGCATTAAAATAAACAAGAAACTGAAGAAAACAAGGGTGAAATAATAATTTTTCCTGCGACTGTAAAAGGTCTTTTTTTTTTTTTCTCACAATTTGTATTCAGTCACAGCCACTAAAATCAGCACATTGTAAACTAGAACACAAAAACAGAAGACTAAGCAGAGTTATACGGGATGAATTTCCCAGAGTTTTGTCTTTCAGGTTTATTTTTTCAGCATAGTTTGTGTGCATAGACTTTGCTCTTTTTGTGGTAGTTTGGTTGGAGGGGTGCAGCAGGGGCCAAAAAACAGAAATGTGTGGTTTTTGGTTACAGAAAATGTGGTTTGTTTACATTACATACATTAAAGAGAGACAGATAGAAAAACAGGTGGGTTAATAATATGTTTGCCCGGGGGTTGACCGGGCCGCAACACATTCACATGTTTATTTGTCACAGGTTTTTACGTCGGACGCCCTTCCTGACACAACCCTCTGTATTTATCTGGGCTTGGAACCGACACAATGAGACACTGCCCCCTTGTGACTACAGGTATAGGTGTGTATAGCGTAAAGGGCCTTACCCAAGGGCCCACCTGGGTCTTGAACCAGCCATCGTTAACCACTAAGCTACTAATAATATGTCCGTTATTGAGTATTTGGTATTTCTGTTCATGGTTCAAGTTGATGAAACACAAGACAAATATTTAAAAAAAATAAATTCTGACTTTCCTCCAGTCCTGCACAGGTTCTGTTCTTTTGGTTTTTAGGACGGGCCTGTAGGTGGGGCACCACAGGGTTCTGTTTTTACCTTCATCTGCTCCTGTGGTTGGACTTTTCCACTCTTCAGGAGCTCATCGAAGCCCTGCAGCTGAGTGAACAACATGAACATCTTTACGTCTCTGAAGGACATCCCATAATTGCAGTGTGGTGGGGCAAATGTTTTACCTGCTGGAGGAAGCCGTCGGCCTGTCGGCTCAGGATCTCAGTGATCTGCCGCCCCATCAATGGGACGGAAGAGACGGAGGCAGCAGGAGAACCACCAGCAGCGGACCGGCCTGTTTATTAGACACAGTAACACCAGGAAGTTTTTGTTTTTACACGTCTGCTATGAACACGTTGGTGTTTTCATGACCGTACCGTGCGTGTCTGAAGGAGTGGAGGCCAAGGCGAAGTCTGATCTCTGAGCCTGAGGAAACTCCAGCGTCATGAGCTTCAGCGGCTGCAGGTTGAGTCCAGAATGCACAGACGAGCCGGGCCGCGGAGGGTCCGAGTACAGGTTCACCTGGAGGAGATCCCAGGGGCACAGAGTCAAAGACAGGGCAGCGGGTCAGAGTCAGACCACTTTATGGAACCCCAAAGGGCAGGCCAGTTACTCTGCCGTGTGGAACGCCCAAACAAATAAACGCAAAACATCGGTATGGTCACATGACACACATATAGAACAGTAACAGCCATAAAGTTAAGCAGTGAAATGACTGAGATGATAAGAAGGCAAATGTATTAGTTTAGCACAATTCATACAGTGTTTCACAAAAATGGGGAAAAAATGGGGTGAAAGGTCAGGGAAGAACATGTGTCCAGGCTGATCTAAGGTTCCCCTGGTGTTCTGGACCACGGGTCAGCTCAGGTAATAATCTGTGATCTGTTCATGTGTCGGAGGAAGAGCTGGATCTGAAGTGTTCTGGTGCAACGACGTCTCCATCTAGTGTCTAAGAGTATGTGTTCAACCTCCTCATGAACAGAGACTAAACCCATTCATTTCAGCTCAGACACACCACGACATGCAGTGTGTGTCATGAAAACACACACACACAAAACGATAATAAACGAGTGCTTTCTTCAACGACCCAATGAGCAGTAAATCAAAGTAAAACACAGAAACACAGCATCTAAAGTCCGACACTCACAACGAACAGAAACTCAACAAAATATATTATTATTATATTATATTATTTTTATTTACAGGAACAATAATATAATATATGATAATAACAATAACAGTTTTCACATTCAAACGAGACGACTAAAAAGAACTGAAACTACTCCAGTCAAAAACAAAGAAAGAAATGTGTTTTTTCATTGGTCATAATCAGATTTTATAATCTGACACCAGAGAAATACCCCGAGCACAAAAATAAATAAAACTGAATTAAAAACAAACAAAAAACAAAACAATTAAAAATACAGAACCTTATTGGGGACACATTGACATTATTTTCCAGTGACTCCTTTTCTACAATTTGCAATAATTTTATTTGTTTTTAATTTTTTTTAAATTGAATTTGTTTTGTCTCTGATCTTACTCTTTCATTATTATTATTATTATTATTATTATTATCATCATCATCAATAATAATACTACAATAAACCATAGCAACCAAATTCTTTGTGTGTTTGTCTATTTAGGAAAATACTAAGAAAGCTGTGTTGTACCTGGGACTGTGATATTTTATATGTATTTTACATTTGATAAATAGTTGAGAGGCACAAATGATGATTTGAAGAAAAATTAATTAAATAGTAAATGTTCTGCTCTTCTATAGTTCTTTTCTACACCTTGGTCAAAACGCTTTACAAAGCCTCACACACACACACACACACACACACACTCACACACCAGAATTAATCTAATCAGGCTGTAGAAGGCACTATAAATAATTAGTTTAAGTCGTTACTCACTGATGAACAATCTGTAAGTGTGTGTTTTCAGTGTCAATCGCAGTCATTTCACAGGTTAAATTTAACCTGTTCTGGTCATATTTACAACATTCATTGTGTTTTGTGTTTTACTTAGAAGCGAGAGATGGAAATTCAATAAAAAAATAAATGAAAACTTTAAAACTCCTCATAAATGCACCACACTGGACCTTTTATTGGGTGAATTACAGGCGGGGGCAGAACCTTTGGGAGCAGCCGTTACTGTCCAGAAGGGACGAAGAAAGAGTGAGTGATACGACCCAAAGATGGAACACGTTAAAAAAGTCAAATGGAGTCAAACGAACTTTTTTATTCTATTAGATTTCTATTGTTTTGTTCTTCGTCATTTTAACTTCTTTTTCTGTTGAATGCGGATGGTTAAGTTAAGCAGAACTAAACCATTTTGGTGAAGGGAATTTCGGAAAAATAGCACAAAGTTTAGTGCACAGCACCTACCAATGAGCGTCAGTAAACAAGCAGCAGTCAGTGAGCACCACTGAGTTCAAGCACATGTTGGTGCTTGTCGTTTGTGCAGACATAAGCTTTGGACCCTGCACCGTCCTCCAGAGGCCCCCCAGCACTGGTCAGTACCGGTGTTGGAAACACGTCTATGATCATGACAGACTGACGGAGCAGTGGTTTAGCACTAACATGTGTTTGGAAAGAGGTTAGAACGTAACATACGTGATGGAACCACTGGTGTTCTACGTGAGCTGTGGAAGGAGCTACAAATGAACCTTCACTGCTGGTACCCTTCAAACGCCTGCTCCGCCTCTGACCCGTGTGCAGAAGGTCTGTTGTTACATCCAGGTCACTTCAGTCCAATCAGCTGATTCTAACGGGGGCTGATGAACAGACCCATTACTGATGATTTAAGGAGCCACTTCACCTCCTTCTTCTCATCCTCTGTCTGATTGTTCAGTCATTTCTCAATTTTATGTCCACTTCTGACAAATGTTATAACAAATACTTAAAATTACGCTTTATATGACTTGATTATTTTTCATCCACTTGTTTTATGGTCTATAGACGATTTTCACGGGGCAAACCCTGGGCGGTGCCATTACCCTCACAGATGCATTTCATGTTGAACATTGTTTGCCCCATCTCGAAAACAATCAACTGTTTTAGAAAAATGGCAGTATTGATGTTAGTGTATGACAAGTTCTTCACACTCAACAGTGTTGTTAGAATCATTCAGCCAGCCCTGTGATTCCGAGTCGACAACAGGCTTGCGATAAAACTGAAACAAAGGAGGGCATGGGCATTGCCTCTTCGTTGCGGGTTTGTGGTCAAACACTCTCTATCTAACCACTTGTTCTCATGTTTTTTCTTGAGTTTTTGCAGCCAACGACTGCACACATAGTTCCCGAACCATTTTTCTTCTTTAAGTTTTCCATCCCTTTTCTCCTTTTTCTCACTGTGTCATTGCGGTGTTGTCAGAGCAAGCTAGCAGTGAAAAGTGAAAAGCATTGACGGGAGGAGTTCAGGAAGTAAAGCGGATACGGGTGAAAAACTTGTCTATAAACTCTCTGTAAAACGTCCCACTGACCCATCAAACATCTAGTGGTGTGTGTGTCTCAGGTATCACACACAGTCCGTACACAGCCGACTGCTACAGTTTTACATATTTATGTGGTTTTGGTCAAAAAACAGACTCATGCAAATGGCAAGTTGATAGAACCAAGATTTTGGGACATATTGGTAATTTTGGAATACAATGGGCTCCTAATGGCCAATCACATTACTATGCCCACAATCATAGAATCACCATCAAAATGGGTTACCTAGCAACAGATAAACAAGAGGGCCATGTTACCATAGTGTCATGTTTTCATGTGCAGAAACAGGCGTGCCAGCTGAGAGGTTATATAACTGAAAACACCAGTGGAATTTACTAAGAAAGTAAAGAAAGTAAAGGAATGAAGTGGATCAGTGTTCCTACAACAGAGGATCAGAGGATCTAGAACAGAGGATCAGAGGACCTAGAACACCGCGCTGGTGTTTTATTATCTTATAAAAACCAGCTCATGTCTGAAACCCTCTGTTATGATCAGTACGAGTTCATGTTTTGGTGTTAATAGTTCCAGTCTGTGGTCCGGGGTCAGTTGTGTCTACATGTTACAAAAGTCAGATCTGAACCGGGAAAGATGTTCTCCTTCCACTGCCTGGAACCGCCTACAGAAGAACCGGTTCTGTTCTAAGTCTGTTTAAAGGACGGGGAACAGAATAAATGAGGACAAAGACGTTTGTCGAACTGAAGCAGTTATAACTCTTAGAACCTTTTAAATTATTGAAGGTGTTTTAAACAGACTTTATTATCTATCTATCTATCTATGGTTCTATCGTTCTATAATTACAATTAATATACATATATAATTAAATATTTTTGGATTAATAATTATGTACAATAAGTGAAGTTTACTGTCCAGTGTAATTACAGACAATACTTTATTTTTCCTGTTTCTGTCACATGTTTTGTGTTTCACATGTTCAGGGAATCCAAAATGTGCCAGTGGCCGAACAGGAAAATAAAGTAGAGCAGAAAAAAAAACTACAAAGATCATTTTGAAGTTTGGTAATAAGTTGATGATGCGGTGGCTGAAAGTCGAGCACATGATAAATCTGTGGGAGACCTATGGTGTGGACTGTTTTCGAAGCCTGGCACAACTTTAAATGGGGATTAATCGGAGGCTGATGAGATGAAGTACCTTTGCCTCCAGCCGTAGTTGATCGATGGTGTTCGCTGCTTCAGCACATTTCAGCTTCAGTCTGTAGTTGTCCTCCTACGGCGAGAGGGAAGGGAGATGAAACACAATGAACAAAGTCTGGCACGGAGGATCTACTGTAGCAGTGAGTCGTCTTATGGTGCCTTCATGTGCTAACGGAAATCACAGTAAATACGAGTCACGAAAATCCCAACCAACAAGGAAATTGCACATAAACGCGTCCTCACTTTGTATTTTCCACTGGAGAACAGTTTTAGATCCATGAAATGAAGATAACCTTTTACCTTTTCAACGTGGTGGAGAGTAACGAGGAATTCAATTAATTTTATTAATGTTCTGCTGATGTGAACTGATGATTTTGTACATTTACAGAGGTACAAAAAGTATTTCTTTCGGCTTTTCCCTTCAGGGGTCTCCACAGCGAATCACATTCACATGTTTATTTGGCACAGGTTTTTCCATTTTTACATCGTTTCCATTACGAAAAAGGACCTGGAATCTGGGACCTGATACTAGTTTTTTAGTACCGCCTCAGCCGAGGTTCCAAAA
>JAPSES010073874.1:0-10838 GCA_029822895.1 Maxillicosta whitleyi
GCCTTCATCATTTTTGTCACTGTGAGGAAACTAATGCAGATACAGACCTGCAACTAGCACCAAACTGGAGCTGAAGGCCTACTGAAAAAGTAATATGTGAACGGATTTGACGTATCTTTGTTAGCAGCATGTAATTCACATTTCTTTGGGTATGTTTCCAGGTCAAGAATCTAATAAAATAGAAAAAAACAAAAAACAAATGTGGGAGTAATATTGTGGGGTGTCAGTCACAATATGTGGGGGAACTGTGCTGCTTGATTTGTGCTCTGAGTGCTTTTGTACTTTTACCTGAATTGGCTCTATGACTGAAAAATACTACCAGGATGTTTGGATGAAGTGCATATGTGGTGAGAGAAAAACACTGTACATGGATGGGTTTTATTTTTAGAGATTTTACAAATCACCAGACAAAGTGCTGTAGTATTTTGGACAAGATTAAAGTATAGAATAAAATGTTCCAGAGTACAGCTAATGCACTCCTGTAAATGGGCTTTTCTGATGTAGATGGATGGATATTACTAGAACAGGCTCCATAATTAGCTTTGTAACCATGGTATCAAGTTCTGCTCCACTTGATTGGTTGCCTGAAAAAGAACTGTAATGACACCAGTCCAACAAGTTTAGAGGGAGAAATAAAGGCATATACAGTTACTATTTTGATTTATTTATTATTACTATATAAGGACAAGATCCCTAATCAGTGCTAATTTTGTGACAGTTCCCAAATTATTTTTTCCTCTACATTTAACCTTTAAGTAATTTATCATTATTGTATTATTATCTTCTTTACTTTGTGTTCCTGTATTTCATTTTTCTGATCAGATGTAGATTATTAAATACTAAAAACAGAGAAATCTGCTGGTATTTTTCAGCAAAGATATCAATAAATCAATGTAAAACCAAGTGTTTCCATCCATTGTCATTGATCCAACATGGGTTTTACTGGTGAATCAATGTTGTAGAAGATGACTGTTTCCACGGTAACTATAGAGCCTCTGAACGTCATATCGGATGACCATGAAAAGATAAAAAACTGTATTTTACACCAATTATTTACATGGATTGACTGGATACACAGGTAGTAAACAGTTTGGATCAGTAGATGCTTTGGCCGATGGTAGATGTTTGAGTCTTTATGGGTTGAACCTCACTGAAATCTAGACTTAAATTCGACCATGGCCATCACCACAGTCTAAAGACCTTTAGGTGTTGGATGTTCTTTTGTGTGTGTTGTGTTTGTGGATACTGTAGCATGAATATTACACTGTGAAATAGCACTTGCTTAAAAAGTAGGTTGTTTTTCAGGGCCTCTGCTCTATAAAAACTGGCATCAACTAATGGAAATGCAAAATGAATTCCACCTCACAAAAGCAGTCGCTGACCTAAGCACACAGTGTTCCGTATAATCTAAAGAGACCACAGAGAGATAGGACAAAATGTGGAGGAGCATCTGTCACAACACGAAAAGGAAACCAAATGCAGAGATTCACAAACAAACAAATGAGTGTAGGTCAACAGTTTATTAATACAGATTATAATATAATTAATGCAGCAAAAATGATGCAGGGTCCAGATCCGGGTCAAATCTGTATTTCAGGTTGGATTCCGATGCAATATGTGGGGTTCACCAGGTAATAGTCTGGCTCAGGACGTGAAACAGAAAAACAGTTCAATGATCCGGAGAGCCGAAAAACAATACAAAGTGACAAAACAATAAAGAGGCAATACCGTGTATCTAGCGATGAGTCGAACCCAGAAAACAGTCTGATAAGGCAAAGGTACCGAGAGGGGAGAAGGCAGGTCCAAAATCCAATCCAGGTCAGGGGTTCAGGCGAAGTCGGGAAGTCCGGGTCGAAACATGGTCATACACGGGAAGGGAAGGGACACAGGGAAGATACTGGGACGCACTGGGAACAACACTGAGACAGGACTTATATACACAGGGAATCAAGGGATAATGAGAGACAGGTGCACACACAAGGAGGAGCCAGGTAATAATGACATGAAAGGGAAACAGGAAGTCAAGACACATTCATGACACACAAGGAAGACGTGACAAGACAGGGACCGACATGACAGCATCAGTGAACACAGAGGCTATTGAAATATGGAGGAACATTAATGTCATATAACAGGTTATACAGAGGAGACACAGTGTGTACATTTACACCAGGACACTGGACATAAAGTCACATCAGACACAGGAGCAGATGTATTAGAACACCCATGAAAAATAAACATGGTTTTCAGTCTGTTTATTCGCATCTTGATATATTCAGCCAATGCACATACATTATATACAGACATTTATTGAGCAATACCCACAACTTTCACAAATTTGTGTCTCCTCTAATGTTAGTATGATTAAATCCCTCATTCAGAATAGATAAATACCTAAATTATTAGGATGAAAGGGGTATTCTTGTCTTTAATTCTGGTTTGTTTGTTTGTTAACACTCTAGTAAACTATTGGTTGAATTCATACCAAATTGGGTTTGTAGATTACCAGTGACCCAGAATAGATCTTTTTACATTTTTGGGAGCAGTATGTGAAAGTCATTTTTTTTTAAATTAATTTTTGAAATCTTTTTTTTGTTGTCTGTTTATTTATAATGGGTAAAATTTCAAATGTCTATTAAACCTTTTGTAAATTTTGTTTCAATTTACTTCAGACTTGGCACATATACAGAAGCAACTAATATGGTGACATCAGCTGGATCGAAGCCAAAATAAGCTACAATACATGTGAGGGGTGGGGTTTGTTGTGCCTGGTATCACTTGTTTGTAATGACCTGGCTCATATGGCCAGTGACAAAGATACAAGACAAAAGTTTAACTGAAAAGTGGACAAAACTAATGTGCGAAAGCACACATTAACTCTTGAATTTGTCACAGTGGTTAGGACCCGACTGCAACACACAGGCAGGGATATTATTTTTTTTTTACACTTTAATGTAATATTTGACATTTTGTGCAATTTGAGGATTTTCTGAATGTTATGTAGGACAAAATTTGAAGATGAGATGGTTTTACTGATGTAATTTCATATGTTACATGTGTGGTGAAAGTAAACAGTCATCAGTCATCACATCCTGGATGACTGATTCATGCCTCCATTAGTGTGTTACATCGTCTCTCCTGCTGAGTCTTGACACATTAATCCATTAAAACCCACAGTCCACAAGCTTACAGTTAGAGGACCTGATGCGTTGCATACGCACTTTATTTTCCTGTAAAAGCTCTTATTAGGTAAACTCCTGGTGCTGGTTATATAATAGTAAGTTTCTTTTGGCTTTTCCCTTCAGGGGTCACCACAGCAAATCACATTCCCATGTTGATTTGGCAGAGGGTTTTACGTCGGATGCCCTTCCTGACACAACCCTCTGTATTTATCCGGGCTTGGGACCGGCACAATGAGACACTGCCCCTTGTGGCTACAGGTATAGGGATATATGCTTACCCAAGGGCCCACCTGAGAATCGAACTGGCAATCTTCTTAGTGTAAACCACTAAACTACTCAGCTGGTTATATAATATAGAATAACAATATTTTTCAAGGCACATTATAGTATCCACTCCCCTTGAACTTGAACACAATTTGTCATATTATAACTGCAAATTTCAAAATATATGCATGGAACACATGGAAGATCTTGAACACTTATAATTTTCTTTTCACTGCACAATTATGTGTTGCATTGTGTTGATCTGTCACATAAAATCCAAATAAAATACATTTAAGGGTGCTTTTGGACCTGTCTCGTTTGGAGCAGTTGTTCTGAAACAGGGACCCCCTAAAGATCGGTTCGCTTGGTATATGTGAACACAGCAATCGTCCTCGGATGTGGGACAAAACAAGCGAGCCGAGATTGCCTAGAAGAGGCGGTCTCGGCTCGCTTCCATTCGAGCCCTGGAGCGGTTTGTTTGCAGTGAGAACATAAATGACACAACAACCGAAACAACTCACTCATAACTGTGGTTCAACCTCCAAGAGAGGGGGGCAGTAATGCCCCCGGTTGCCAAGCGTCAACCAAAACGGAAGAAGAAGAAAAAGGAGAAGGCGAAGAAGTAGTTAGTTGTTTGACCAAAATCTGAAATGAGTCGTCTTCTTCTCAATAAATGCAACAGCACATTATTTTCCCTGCGCAGTCTGGACTCCCAGTAGAACAGGATATTTTCATTGGTTCCATAACACTGGTACATTAACCACAGAAACAAACCAACCACACACGCCGACGGTGCTCCATTGTTATTGCTCTTGAGGAAACTCCTTCCACGGTCATTTCTGACCAATCAGAGAACAGTTGGTTCACACATGTCATTTGTAAACAGCTTTGAACCACTACAGATGGTTGCCTTGTGAACACAAATGCCCCAAATGAAAAACGAAACGATTGTATCGATTTAGCCCCTGAATCGGAACAAAACAAACGGGCCACAGGTCTGAAAGCACCCTAAGATTTGGTTGGAAGTCGACAAATTGTGGAATCTTTTGCCAGGCTCTGTAATGTGCAACAAAATAATCCTGATATTTACCTGATTACTCATCTAATTTCAAATACTGTAGGTTTAAGTGTGTTTTAAACCATAAAGACTCAAACACCCATTAGTAACCAAAACCATCCACTCATCTAAACTGGTTAATTATCCCTGTTGATCCAATAATCTTATGAATACATGTAAATAATTGGTGTAAAATACAGTTTTCCATCTTTTCATGGTCATTGGATATGACATGTTTGGACATTCGGAGTCTCTGTAGTTACTATGGAAACACCATCATCTTCTATAACATTGATTCAATGGTGGATACCATAGTGGATCAATGACAGTGGATGGAAACACTGGGATTATGTTCAGTTAATGACAGATTTGACTGAAAAATATTTTTTCTTCAGTTTTCTGTTTTTGATACAATAACCCACAAATGTAATCTCAGCATGATGATTAAAGTACACAATCAGTAAAGTGAATATTGTTAGGCTCATTCATTATGTTTCACTCACCTCATCTGTTTCTCCTTTTCCACACACTTGTCACCTATCACCACACACTATTTCAGCACACTCCTACCTCGTTTCCTTTGTTGGTTTATTTTCTCATCTCCATAGTCACCACTTTGCTCCTGTTGCACCGGTACCACCAGCATCTTCACCCTGAGGTAGCAGGTTCTTATTCTCAGCAGGTTTCCGCCATTTGGTTTCTCCTCATCGCCCTCGTTTTGGCTGAGACTCTTTGTTCCCTGGAGATTGTATTTTGTGTTTTCTGCTCAATAAAGAGCCTTTTTCTTTTTACTGCAAAACTCTGCATTTGGATCTATTATTCACCATGACAAATATAGGATAATAGTAGATTTTTGCACAAAACAAAAAAAAAAATACAGAGGATAATATAATAAATTATCAGAAATCACTTATATAGATTAAATAGAGAGAGAAAAATATTCGGGAACTGCAACAAAAGTAGCACTGAGACTTTATGGGTTAATATAAAAATCTAAGAAAATAAAAATTAAATGTCATATTTGAGGAAATATGGTCTATCTACAACGTTTCTATAGGTATCAGCAAATCTAATTTAATGCTTTTTAATACGATTTTTAATGCCACTTTAAATCAATGTAATATTCATGTCCAACTACAGATACAGTTTTATGACAGTTTAACTTTGACATTCTTTAACCAGGTTCTGAACAGTCACTTCTGCTGAAACGTACATTTTCCCATTTCTCCCACATTTCCTAATATTCCCTCAGGTCTTTTCCACAGCTTGAGCACGCTCACAGCATGTTCTATTCCAAGTATCTGGTGCTCTGGCCTGTCAGTCATCACACTATACTTCCAATTAAAATTATTAAATGTTTCTATGAGCAAAATAAATCACGAAGAACAATTTTTTTTCCAACAAATGCATTTAATTTTTTAATGCCTCAAGAAGTGACTTAATACTAATTTAATCATTTTTAATGCCATTTAGAGCCTTAATTTTCACAAAATCTATTTCATGACTTTTAATACTTTTTTGTGACGCATACAAACCCTGATCTACGCATCACATCATCTGTTTTAGTGCTAAAACATGATAGATTAGAGCCGAGCATGGAGTCTTTTAATGTGTCTGACTTACTACCAACAGTTGCTGTTTGACCTCGGAATGACTTTTTTTTTTTACGTGCAAGGGTTGTATAACAGGTTAGTTCCAGCAACAGTAATAGATACGACCCTCAACTCATTACAATCACACATAGTCTCGCTGCCCTGGAAGAACAGCGATCTTATCACGGCAGTCAGCAGCTCATTGATTTTTCATTCTACCTCGTCCTCAGAGACATGACACAAGCGGTTCACTAACCCAACCCTCTAACCCAAATGCCATGGTGCTGCTTTTAGACCATTATCATGCTGCCAAAAGTTCCTTAATCAATCAAGCCCGGATCAGATAAGGAGAAGGAAGGAGAGAACAACATACTGATTAAATATATAAGGCAGGTGAGTCGAATATGTGGTCTGGGGGATAAAATGTCTCACAAAGGTTCCAATCTCAGTTGGTAAAGCAGGTTGTCCTATGACCAAAGGGTTGGCGGTTCAAATCCTGGCTCCCACTGTCCACATGTCGAAGTGTCCCTGAGCAAGACACTGAACCCTAAATTGCTCCCAGTAGGTCTGGCATGGTACTACCTTGCATGGTACATTAGTATAATAGCCGTCTACTGGTGTATGAGTGTGTGAATGTGAGGCCTATGTAAAGCACTTTGAGCACCAAACAGTAGATATAGCGGTATATACTGTAAGAGCAGTCCATTTACCCCACAGGATGAATTTACAAAGTACAAAAAAACTCCAAAATCTTAGTTTGTTATTGGAGGACAAAACAAGACTTAACTACTTTTGTGGAATTTTAAAATTTTTTATTGTTATGTGGAAAATTAAGGTCAATGAAGTTACCATACTTGGTTCCTTACCTGTTAAGCCCAATTTATACTCATGTGGCAAATCATCAGTAGCATGAACCTCCCAAAAATTCTGACTTGACGCAGACAGTGACGCAGACAAGAGGGCTGTGATTGGGCTGTGACTGTAACCACTTTACACGTATTTCCGATGCCGCAAGCGCCAAAAAAATATTTGTGAGCGTCAGTTTTTAAAATACTTGCAAAGATGGATCATGCATCTCACTGAAGAAGTGAGGAAGTACGAACACCTGTACAACTCGTCCACGAGACTGTACAAGGACAGCGGAGGGAGATTGACCTATTGCTCAACCGGAAGATAAACACTGCACAAACTACTCATTGCAACTGTGACTGTGACTGCGCCCCTTGTGTTGTGGCGGTGAATAACATAGTGCACACCAACACGTCCCCACACAACCATAAATGAAAACGGTCTGCTGCAGAAGCATAATAGGACCTTTACACACACTCCTCATGCAGAGGTGAACATTAAAGACCCTGTAGACCACATTTGGCCTGACATTGTCACCTCACTGTCCTTACATTAACTGGGGCTGTCACTGTATGGTAATATATATGGAAATGATCAAAAATAGTTCTTTGCCTGATACAGGATTAACAGTCAAGGATGATTGAACTCAATTTAGTTCAGGGGCCACATACAGACCAATACGATCTTGAGTAAAAAAACTAGCATTATAGCCCATGAATAATGACTATGAATAATTTCCTCTTGGTTTAATGTGGAAAAAGTAATATTACATTATTCCTATAAATAAAGACAACTGTTCTAGTGCAAAAATCCCATTACATTATGAACATATTTACATTAACAAACTATCCTTTAATAATCAAATGTGAATAACCTGAACAAATATGAACCTGAAATGTCTAAAGAAGTGGAATTTGAACAATATTCTGCCTGTTAATAAATGTTTTCTTCTTTTGTAGATCTGACTCATAATGCACATGCACAGAAAGTTATTGTTAAAATTACACTTATTTTTCATGGTTCCAAGTTCTAGAGAGAAGACCAATATACAATCACAGGCAAAAGCAGGCCTCCTCACCTCTGTCACTGACTGGAAAAATGGAAGTGACCTTGGAAAACAGTTCCCAGCCAGGATAACACGGCTTTGACCAGATATGATCATTGTGTCTGACTCCACCAGGCAGCTGATCATTCTGCAGCTCACAGTTCCACGGGAAGACCACATGAATGAAGCAAAGGAGAGGAAGTGTTCCAAGTACCAGGAGCTGGTGGATGACTGCAAGAGGCACGTACTGTGAACCTCAGGCTGTTGAGGATTCGCTGGACAGTCAAAGTGCTCACACTGCTGGGCCGCACCAGGGAGGCAAAGAAAAGGCTATTAGATCTGAAGCTGCAGAAAAAGCCTCAAGGTGGCTGTGGATAAAAGGGCAGATCCACAAACAGGTAACATCACTGATGATATACCCCAGCGCATCTGCAACATTAATCGTTCAACCGTCACATCTTTCTTATTTTCATCTTTTGTAAATGTAAATATTTTCATAATCTTGTGTTATTTGCACTAAAACAAAAAGAACATTTATAAATTGTTATTTATAAGTTATTATTTCACTGGTCTGTCTCACTTCAGATTAAACTGGGCTGAATTTGGCCCCTCACTGACATCACTGGTCTAAAGAAATTAGCATATTTTAAAGGATTGATATTTTGTGTTTTTAAGTGGAATTATACATTTTAGATCAACCTCCAGGTTGTTGGCTACTACAACCGTACTCTGAGAAATGTTCATCTGAAGTCTGGACCATATATGTGCAAATGTCATGATGTAATTAGTTATAAAACTTGTCAAATTAAGCAGAAATTAAAACGGTTGTAAAGGTTGTAGAAACATACTTGTTTTTTGCTAAAATTCATATAAAGATAGTTTTGCAGCACCTGGAGGTTTCAAAGACAAAGTGTATGAACTATTAGGGTCCAAAAACACAAATAAATTAACCAAATATTAACAAAAGTGGGTTTAGATAAATATGAGCCCTGTAAGCATAAAAAGTAGGTCAATAATGTTGCAGAATTCAGGCTCTGCAGGTTTTGTAATTGAAGATATGAAGAGAAATCGGTGAATTCCCTCTTCAGCACATCTGTACATCTGCCAGACAAATTTATATTCAGTTTTGCATTTGGAGTCTTTTCTAACCATCAAATGTCTCTGCAGAGTTTTAACCCATAAAGACCCAAACATCCATTGTCAACCAAAGCTTCTACTGATCGAAACTGTTTAATACCTGTAATACCACGGATCCTATCAATACATGTAAAGAATTGGTGTAACTGAGTGATCTATTTCTAAAATGCAGTTTGTCATCTTTCCATGGTCATCACATATGACCCATAGAGGCTTTATAGTTACATTACATTTGGCTCACGTTTTTATCCAAAACGACTTACAAGTTATAGGCATGTATAGAGTAAACGGCCTTGCCCAAGGGCATACATGGGATTTGAACTGGCAACCTTCCTAAGTCAGCAGTGTAAACCACTAAGCCATCCAGTTCTTAGTTACCATGGAAATACTGTCATCTACTGTCAACATTGATTCACCAGTGAAACCCATGGAGTTGGATCGATGACAGTGGATAGAAATGCTTGGTTTATGTTAAGTTAAATATATCTTTGCTGAAAAATTCACCTTTTCTTCATTTTTCTCTTTCTGATATAATAACCTATGAATTTACTTTGAGCTTTAATGAACATCTACATGACCAGTGAATTAAGTATCGGAAATGACGTGATTTACACTCAAATAATGAAAAATACTAACGATAATGTTGCAATAAATGCTGATGAATTACTTATGAAGTTTAAATATAGAGAAAAATTCATTTGGGAACTGACACAAAAGTAGCAAAAAGTATTTATGGGTTTATCTGCTCATGTCCAAGCAGTCTCTTCTCACATGCTGATTTGGTTTCTTTAGCCCATTTTGACAGTGTTGGATTTTTCAGGGAAAACAGGGTGTGATGGCAGCTCATCATTATACTGGAGGAAAATATGCTGGACACTAATAAAAGACAGAAACACTATCGGAGAGGACATTGTATTCTTGGAAAAGGCAAGTGTTAATGGTGTGGTGGTGTTTATAATCACCAAGTGGAGTGTGTCATCATGTCGACCTTACACACAATGTTTAAAGAAAGCCCATCGTATTGGAAACCTCCGCTGACTCATACTCACCTTTGTCGCCATCTTGACATTTTGAAACATTGCTGTGTTTTAAAGTTGTCCAATCTCGTTGACATGTTGTCATTATACTTCTACCGGTGCCCTCCAGGTCTTCCAGATACGGCTTGTTATCTGCACTGTTTAGATAAAGTTCAGAATGTGAAGACAACACAGAGAATTCTTTAAGTCTGCCCTCATCTACACCACCCACTTACACATCAGTGATTTTATTTTGGAGATATACCCCCAGCAGAACAAAAAGGAGAATTGCTTAAATTATTAAGTGTTATTCTTGACTTGTCCGTCAATGTATGAATCACATCATACAGAATCAATAAATATGTAAAGGCATGAGAAAAACAACACACTGTCTCATTGAATTCTATTTTACAAAACAGGAAATAATAATAAAAGTAATACATACAAGTATGTGGAAAAAAAAAAAAAGTCTGGTACTTCGTAACAGTGATTGAAAAGCGAAGTATGTTCTTAGTGTTTCCATAAGAACAAATCCTTTATCAGGCACGTGGCTATAGACAACCTAAGACTGTGACAACACCAGGTACAAATATAGACCGTGTTTGTTAGCAAACTCACAGGTAGCTCCCACATGGGTATTAATATTTCATTCTAAAAGTTTGTTTAGTATGATATTTAATTATAAAATCCACAAGT
>JAPSES010073875.1:0-10838 GCA_029822895.1 Maxillicosta whitleyi
ATATAGAGAGAGAGAGAGAGAGAGAGAGAGAGAGAGAGAGAGAGAATCAGATTAAATTAGAATCAGATTTAATCAGATTAAAGTTTTTAGGTTCATCAATTTTTTTACACACTTTTGTAAAAGGTTTTTAAATGAGAAACTTTGGTTAAATACATGGCTGAAACTAAGATACAACAGAGTAATTAAATATTTTATAACTGCATCTTTTACTGCCATAAAGTGTGTAGCTTAAGATATTGTTACACACCGTGAACAATATAGCAATATAACAATAGAAATGTTAAGTTGTTTAATTTTTACATAAATCAAAGTCTAGGTTTGTCACAGTAATGATTGTATTGTTTGAATAAAACTCCAAAGTTTAACAAAATGGGGGGGGGGAATGTATGAACAGGAGTAAAACACCTGATAGAAACAATTAATGAAAAATATCAGTTAAAATTAGTTAAAAGGAAAGCAGTCATAATTAAACAATACATTAATTAATTCATGATAAAATCAAAACTGTGGTTTGTTTTAGAATATTAAGTTCACCTTTTGTGAAAATTCATTCATTCATCTTCTGAACCCGCTTTATCCTCACTGGGGTCAGGGGGGTCAATTGGAGCCTATCTCAGTTACTTAATGGCGAAGGTGGGGTACACCCTGGACACATCACCAGTTCATCACAGGGCTGAACATGTACAGACAACAGTCACTCTCACATTCACACCTATGGTTAATTTAGATTAACCAATTAACCTATCAGTGCATGTCTTTATATGATGGGAGTAATCTTCTACATATAATATATATAATTTAATACTGTGATAGTTTAAAAAAAAAAAAAAAAAAAAAAAATCCCAGCATTTAGTATTTGAAAACAATGTCAACATTGAAGTTTTCTTATCTGTTTACATTTAACCAAAGAAGACCAAGACCAGAGGGAGCACTGGGCTTTTAATGAGCTGCATCTGTTCATTGTTTACAGATGCAACACAGGAGCTTATCATGTGACACTGACGCCGCTGTTTTCATACGTCATTATCAGATATGACAGTTCACTGGTGACACTCTTAAGTAAAGAAGCCACAATCTTCACAAAACAAACCCACACTTAAGGCAGTAAAAATTAGACAACATGCACCCCCCATATCTACCCCTCGATAAAAAAAACAAAGCATTTCTGCATTCATGCACTGTTTATTTTCTCCTTGGCATTCTGTAACTTCAGATTATCTCAGTTACCTTTATATTTCTTTTGGTATTCCAGTACTTCCCTAACCTGTTCTTTTCCTAAAAGGCTATGCCAAGAGAGAACCGCTCCTTGGTTTATTTATACACACCTTTCCTCAAGCAGAATGAACCCAGTGCACTCTGTACGTGACACGTGAGCCATTTATTTTTTTGTGGTTGCGTCTGTGAATGTGTTCATATAGAAGAGACTTGTCAAAGTGTTTGACTTGGCCACTATTACAACGGTGAACATAATTTACTTACCAAGAAATATCAAGTATTGTTCTTTTGTTAAGGAATACAATAATATCTTGATGTGCTTTACAGTAATATTTGGCATATTCCTAAAAAGTAGCAACTTTTTCTTCACAAAACATGTAACTATGTGATACTATTTACTATAACATGTAACTGTAGTGTTGTTATGTAACACACTGTGGTCATGGTACAAACCGGCAGTTGCGAAAGCTTGGCGCGTCTACTAAAACATGATGTTCTTAAGCCTCCAAAAACCATATGTTTTGGGGTATTGAGACTGTGTGCATATGTGTGTATGTGTGTGTGTGTAGGTGTGTGTGTTTGTGTGTGTATGCATGGCCAGTCAGAATCAGTCAGGCATCAAGTTGTATAAAGGCAGCTGTAATTATTTCATGGCTGAACTGACAGTTGAGCACAAGGCCATATGTTGTGGTCTCGGGGGACTGCGTCATCAGGATTTTGTCTTAAAGTCATCTTACAAATCTTTTGAGTTTAGTGGTATAAGTGATGATTCACATAGAAACTTACCTGTCAAAATCACTTAAGGCTTGAGGATCAGACAGAGGGTTTGAGGACTTACTGTGAGTGTGACTGTATGAAACGAATTAAAGTTTGTATTAAACTGTTTGTGGTTTTTCTTCCAAATGTTGCTTATATTATTGAAGGGAAATGTGCTCCTCCTCTCTTGTTGCAAAATCCATTTTAAAACCTATGTTTGGACAAACTGTCAGACATGATATATTACCGCCATAAAAGCCTCTTTCAGTGCACGTGCAGTGATGGGTGAACATAACTCTTGCATAAGTTGCATAAAATCCTGCTTGTACATACGAGCTTTAAGTGTCACAGCTAAACTTTCCCTTTTAGCAGATTGGTGTGTTAAAACCCTGTCAGAAACAGTTACTATGCACAGTGAACTGAAGTAATATGAGGAAAAATATATATTTAGTGGGGAATCAATTGCCTCCTCCAGATTTTTTCATGATTTGCAATCTATAATTTTGCAGTACAAAGTTTTTTTTAAATTTTATTTTAAAGGTTTAAGAAACAAACCATAATTTATGTTTCATCAAGCCAAACCAAAAGTCAGCCTGAAAATTAAATATCAAAATATGACCACAAGTCTCTAGTCTGTCTAGTCTGCTCTGGTCTGGGCCTTTTGCTGCATGTCACTGTCTCTCCTCCCAACTTTCCTGTCTTTGTCTATTATCACTGTCTGCTAAAGTGGAAATAGCAAAGAAATCTTGATGACCTGATGTTCATAAAGTCCACTATGTTCTCACTCCTCAGTTTGTCAAGAAGCATGACTGTGACACAAGAAAACTCAGATGTGTTAGACTCAGCAGTTATGTTGACTTTCTACGTCAGGACTGCAACAGAGTACAGGATGAGCGCTTTGTTTTACTCTGCAGATACTTAGGCCTACTTCCTGTATTTATCTTGCCCACTCCCTCGTGCACTTCCTCTTTTTAGAGCTCAAACTGCCCCTCTGTAACCTTGAGTGTGCCTATAAGTAGAAAAAAGGAAGGCTGCATTGAAATCTGGAAGTAACAGAGGTTTTCGCTTTTTAAATGTGTTTATTTAAGTTACAGACGACGGTCAGAGAATATGATTAAATGTCCCCAAGGAAAACATTTGTTAGAGGAAGATTGTCTGACTTATCAATTCCGAGATTAATATTCTGAAGAGATAAGATTAAATATATTACATTAGGAATTTAATGTTCTGACCACACCCTGCAATAAGAGGCAGGACATTCTTTTATGCAGAATGTTGGCCAGCTCACACACTGATCTACAGTCAGCCTCTGTCATCTGTTTACAAACGTGACTGTGTAAACCTGTTATGTTTTTTACCGTATAGATGTTCATCAGTCGAAGGCATTTCACAGGTTGTCTCTCCACTTCTAGGAGTATCACTGGTCATCTCTCACTTCTCTTTCTAATTGTTGATGGGCAGCAGTGAAACTGGATCCATGGAGGCACATGCCTTTACTAAAGAGGACCTGCAGGACGGTGTCATCTAAATTTAGGTAAGAATTCCCATTGACCAGTCATTTGGAAAGTCTTTATTTATACCATGCAAATGAGAGTGGCAGCATGTGGAGCCTCAGAAGTGTGTCCAGGTCATTGTTTCTCTGTGACCTCTGTGTTATTCCTCAGAACATGGTAACGACAACCGGATTCACAACCAGTGAGTGATGGCACGCTGTATATGAGCATCGATGTCAGACAGACAGAGAGACAGACAGACAAACAGACAAAAAGACTAAGTCAGCACTGACTATAGCAAAAAGAAAATGATCTTTAAAACCCTGACTGTGAGTATATCGTTTAACAGAATGTAAATAAATAGTTGATGATTCCTCTAATTCCTCTGATGATAGGGGACCTGGTCCAGCCAAAGTCCAATGATACACCAGCTCTGGTGTTTCAGGGATTCGCAGTAACAGGGGTGTCATCTTTTAAAGACCTGTGGCCTGCAGAGAGTCACAGGCAGCATTTGGCACTGCTTTTACTGGGTGACAGTAAGCATGGAGGACTGTCAGATCAGCAAACATGAGGTTTTATAAACACCAGGTGAAGTAACCACATCTTTGCTAGCCTACCAATCATCCTCCTCCATCTGTGTGTTTATACAGACCTAATGTCAAGTATATGCCGGTCCTGCCCACTGTTTACACAGATCAGACAGTTCTTGAGCCAAGGAAGGAGAAAGTTGGCTCAGATCTATGTTTGGCAGAGTTTACCGAAACTTACTGCTGCAGTCGTTGAGGATGTTTTAGTGAGACACACAAACTCCCAGTTGTAGAAGTATTCAGGTCCTTTGTTAAGTAAAAAGCATGCTTCTATACAAACCAAATTTCTTACTTAAGTGAAAATGCACATGTATATTTACAATTATATGTGATGTTTCTGGCTTAACACAGCCATGCATTTTGCACTTTACTGCAATAGATGTTTAAAGACAAGTTAATTTAACATCATGTGTTTGCAAGGAATATTCCATAAGCACTGAAAAACAGCCTTATTTAAAGTTTGTGACAAAGCACTGAAGTGTAAGGGAACATGAAATGGAAATACTGTACTGAGGTAAACACCAAGTACCTCAAATTACTAAGTACAGTTACTCAGTTTAACATTTTTATTTACTTTTGATCACTTTTAACACATATAGCAGGTATGGAAATCAGACTTTATCACTGTGCAAAAGTATATATAGTGTATATTTTAACTCTGCGAACTCTGACTACAGTGTCCCTGTACAACTCAGATGGCTCCATTTTAAAGATGGAGAGCCTTACCTCCAAAGTCCTATTTTGCTTGTTTGTGTTATCATTTCATCTGTGACCTAGATGTCAATCCACCCTCTTCCACTTACCATCCTCTTCTAAATTGGTGTCCTAAGCTAAGGTCAATAATTGAGAGCCCTAATTATGAGGATAGTTGTCACACCCTCAGGGTCCTCTTACATTTCTCACGTGTTGGAATGTGTGGAGGTCACATTTAAGGTGAGATCATTTTACTCTCATTGTACTTTTCTCTTGGGAGCCTCTGAGCTGTCTGGGTCGGTATAATTATCTATGTATTCTCATTTTTTTCTTTGTCCCACTCACAGAAACGCATACATATCATAATATCTCATTGATGGTGTTCAAAGGTTTGCAGTTTTAATGGGCTGGCAGAAGTCACTGAGCCATCACACATCAGAGGTTGCTGGTGTTGCATTACCACAGCCCTACGTGTCAGAACACAAGGTGAAAGGGTTAGGATGAATAAGTGAAAGAGTGCGTCCCTGAGGAAATGTAACACAAATACAGATCCACACTATCATGTAGCAAACACCATGTAACATAAATCCATAAAAACATCATTCATGTAATTGATGTAAACACTCCATTTACGTCATTCTGAGCATCATACTGCATGTTAAAAATCACGGTGTTAGGTAAATGAGCTCTTAAATTTCTACTTGAGAGAAAACAGACTTATGAAACAAGAGTAACGTACATCTTACATGTTTAGTAATATAATATGTTTTGTGCTTCGGCATAGTTGTCCCCTTCTTGTTCAGTTCATTTTAATTCACTCTTTAACAACACTGAGCATGTTTAAGATAATTATTTTCATTAATAAATGATTAAAAAGTAACATTTTGGGTTTTTATTTTTTATTTTATGTTCAAACCACAATCTTTTTCGCACCATATCAATAGTTGAAAATGACTCAGTTGACCATAGTGGGTTTATATTTCTTTTTTTCTTTCTTTTACCTTTCGCTATTTTCCCTTTTTATTTAGTTCATTTGGTTCATGAAAAACTTTCGCACAGATTTTTGTTTATTTCACCTGGAGAATTGGAATAGTGTATATTCATTTGCTGAGTGACGGTGTATTGTACCACTTTTGTGGAATTTAGGTATGCACCGAATATTTGGTAACCGAATATATTTGGCCAAATATTGCAAAAAAAAAAAAAAAGCCATATTCTACATTCTAGTGACCATCGGTAAAACGTCGGCGGTGTGGAGATATTTTAAAGTGTTAGAGAGCGAGAAGAGAATTGCAGACCTTTAGCGCCACTGCTTTAATTAGTCATTTAAAAGCCACACGTCCTGAACAGCATGCTGAGTATGACAGACAGATGCCTGCAGCAGCTAAAACCAAAGCTTCTTGTCCCAGCACGTCCACTCTGTCCATGGCTGACATCTTTGAAAAAAATTAAAAGGATAGCGCCAAAGCAAACAGAATTACAAAGAGGGTAATACAGACATCCCGAGTCTCCCGGAAGTTCCTGGAGTCTCCCTGATATTTACAGTGGCTCCCAGATGCCCATGAGTTGGATAAAATATCCCGGATTTTAGACTATGTGAGGTGTTTCACTGAGAGAACGACTGTGTGTTCATGGAACCTGTGCATGACTGTGTGTCTGTTTGAGCGAGCGCTGCCCAGAGAAAGCACTGATTGGCTTCAATATGAAAAACTAACCAATAAGCTTTCAGTGTAGGCGGGGCTTCAATTTACTTTCTCTGCGATGGTCAGCGCAGTTATCAGTCAGTCAGTGCAGCCTGCGAGAGTTACTAAAAAAATTGGTTGTTGGGCAGGGTGGTGTCATGTCTGTCCCTTGTCATTAGTGTTTTGTCATGTTGTCTTCCTGTTTTAGTTTGTAATCTCCATCATGTGTCTTGTTGTGTGTCTTTACTTCCTGTTTCTTGTTTCTCTCCATCTGTGTCTTTTCCCCAATTATCCCTGTTGCCTCTCACCTGTTTCTTGTTGTCTCTCCTCCTCCTCATGTATATAAACCCCACTGTGTCTTTGTCTCGTTGCCAGTCTGTACCAGTTTGTCTGTAACTTATCAGTGTTTTTCCGAGTCTGATCTACAGTGAAGGACCTGTGCTTTGACCCTGATCTTTGTGACCTCGCCTCCGCCTGCTCCAGCCTGTACCTTCGCCTGTGTGATTTGGATTTTGGACTTCTCTCCTCGCCTGCCCCCAACCGGTACTTTTGCCACGCTGACTGATTATCTAAATGGACCTCGGACTGCCTTTTGACCACGGTGCTTGGATTTCCCTGAGAGTAATTCTCATTTTTGTTTTTGTTCAATAAACTGTTTCTCCTGTATCTCAGCCGTTTCCTGTCATCCTCTGCATTTGGGTTCACGTCCCCAGTACTAGTTGCGACAGGTGGAGGTTAGCGGGGATGGGGGGTAGGTTCATCTTCCTTCAATGAGTTTTTGGGACTTAGGATGTCTGGTAATGGAGTTCATAGCTTTGGATGATCAACCATTTAGTGTTGTGAAATATTCAATAAGCATTTACTTTATTCAAAAGCATGTCTAAAAAAAATATTCTAGTATGTAGTAGTATGTGGAAAAACTTAACCACACTCAGTATTCAGCCAAGCTTTTATATTTTATTCGGCTTCGGCCACAAATTTTTATTTCGGTGCATCCCTAGTGGAATTGATTATGGAAATATGGTTTTCCAATTACAAGGAATTAATAGTGTGGGTTAAATGCATGAGTTTAGATAAGAAGTATTACAAAATCTAAAATGGTGTATTTTGGCAAATGACTCATTAGTAGAGGACGGTTTAACATCCATAATTGCAAGTAGAAAATCTTATCAAAAAATTAATAGTCAAGCTGAAGTATAGAAGCTGACACTGGTTTCTGTTACTACACTCAATGATAATGAGACTCTAGATACGAGTCTCAGCTGCGATAACAGTACCCACTGAGATCAGACCCTTTGATAAAGTCTTAGTGAAACCAGTGATGATGGGATGACAATGACAAGTATATAATCTGGTGGACTGTCAAGAACCTCTTGTCTCTGCTCTTCACTGACATTATATTATAACTATCTTTTGAATCTCACTTAGTCTGCAGTCATTATCTCAAGGCGTTTCACCATCAGACCACTTTACATATCTTCCACATAATTACCACATTTAAATACCCTCTCACCCTCCTGCATGAACTCGCCTCCATTCTTCTTGCTCAGAGTTGGGTTTGTAGAAAATCAATGGTCTTTCTCATGCTACCTGTAAGTTGTAAAACTGTATGACATGCAGACCTAGAACCTTTTTCCTGAGTCTTGCGTAAGCAGAAGCTGTCTGTGCAGGACATGTCAACAGTGTCACTGACCTTAGACTTTGCTTACATTTGCTTCTTGTGATGCTTACAGGGGTTCCAGGTCAGTTAGAGTAAGCTCTGCTGACACATTACCTCGCCACAGAAGATAAATGACAAATACAGAGCTGTCAACAACGTCAACTCTTGACTCTCTTGCATTCCACTTTTCAGACAGGTTCATTTGTTTTTTGTATTTGCAGTATTTAGATGATATGTCAAAAACAACACACATGTACATGCCTTCATGTCATACTGTGAGTAAAGCAAACAGTAGTTGGGTGTTGACTTTAGCTGAAAGGATACCCGACTTCTCAATTTTCACTCCCTTCTTATGCAAGAAGGAGGTGTGGGAATTTTGTAAGGGGGGCTTCTGCTGGACTGAGCACGATCTGTGCAATGACTGTGTGGCTTGAAAAGAACGAAGAGGATGAAAAGTTTCGAGGATGCCATCGTTGCTGTCAACCAGTACTTCTATTCACATTAGATCTGTACATTAAACACTGTTTTTCCTGAAATGTAAATGTGATCCTCATGGTTATTTTCCCAGGGTTTCCAACAGTTATAGAGTAAGGCTGACCAACAAATCACATCCTATCATATGGAGCCATCAACCACCCTCAGAACATTCAAAGGAAAGTCAACAAGTTCTCAGACCAATGCAATTATAAGTTTATTTTTCAAAATAACCAAATTATTTTTCAACACAAGCTCCATTAGAGTCTATATACTTTTGCAATCTGTTTCCATCAGTAGATTCTTTCTTTGTAGAATTGCTCTTTGGCACATGCCTACCATGGTGACTATGAGATCAGTTGTTTTCCATTGCAAGACATATCATCATCACATTATTGAAGAATAAGGTTACCACACACTGCATATTTTCCCTCCTTACAAGTACAGACATACAGTATGTTTAAATATACAATATAAAACAACATGAAGTCATATACATTATTTGTTCATTTTATTTCTCCACATGTGAATAAACATCATGTACTTCGGGAAAAAATGACCTCCCTAATCCCTACATGTTCACGAGAATGTGCAGAAGTGTGAGTAAAAGGAAGCTGACTGTATTTCAATCAATGACTGGGTTTTCTGAATGTTACCCATAATACATACCTTCAGGTGCACTGACACTGGTGGTATCTCACTTCAAGGCTTTGCTGGAAAAAAGTCAAGGGGATGTACAGAGAATAATTGCACACTCTTATGACATCTGACTTTACTCCCCCTTCCTCTCATCTATATTTAAGATGTTCTCATTAAGAGCAAATGTGTCCTCTTATCCTCTGGCACAAGATGTAATTTACCTCTCTCCCACGACAAGACTCAGCTGTTTTTAGCTGTCGTCTCTGAAGATTACTTCCACGCTTCCTCTCCTCAAGAAAATTTCCAGGCTGCTCCTTTTTGTTTTGTTTTTTGTTTCTAATTTTCCTCTCATGTAGTTTACTAGACACCCAGGGAGACCTGTCCCAGTTCCCAGTTCTTATTTTGGCTGAACTTCTTTCTAAAGCACTACTTCAACCAGGAGAGATGGTGAAACACAGGTTAGGTGAGAAGATCTCCTAATTTGTCATCTGAGTCATTTCATATCAGTGACATAGATTCTGTTGGCATAGTTCAACTCTTAACGTGACTTGGCTGATTAAGCCCTGCCGTCTTCATGTTCCTGACACTGGACATGGCGTTCATTTGGAGTTTGTCTTGACATTTGTTTTCACAGTCTAAGCCGGTCTCTTTTCTGCCAGTGCCCTCTGTCTACTGCCACAGTGTTCTCACCCAGTCTGTGTTCTCAGAGGAGAGGGCCAAATGCCATTTGCTGCCTGCCAATCCAGTCGCTTTACATCCACGGCCCCTTTTATTTCATCCTGTCTTTTCATTGTTCTTTCTGTCCTCCTTTGTCTGATCCTCTTTTCTGATCTCTGGGATTTACTGGTAGTCGTGATGGTGGGCGCAGGGGTCAGGGTTATGCAACTCTAGGATTATTCTGCTGGACAAATTGAGTCAGACAGGCTGAAACTACAGTACATGGGCTAGAAGTTCAGATACATTCCTATAGTGATGGTCAGAAAAGTCTAGTGCACATTGTTACCTAACTACAGTCCTGGCTGATATCCCTTGCCTTACTTTCCCCTTTTCACATGGTTGCCTTGACAGTGTCCCATACAAGGACAGATGCCTAGTACCTGTGGCAGAGGCCTATTCTGGCCCACGTCCCAGACCACTCGGGATTCCCATAAAGCTCCCCCTCTCTCTAAGCCTCGTAGGATCTAATTTCCTTTGGCAACAGAAAGTGACAGAAAAAGAGCAATGAATGATTGGGGTTTTTACAGAGGAGTGGCTTGAGTTTCATGGTTGCACATCCATTCTGGTTTATTACTTTGGATATATTTAATATTTGCCTTGATATTTGGATCACCTTTAATGTTTTCTCAACCAACTCCCAATGATCCACTTACTCTGGGCGTACAACTAACAAATTAACCACTAGTGCTGACATGTTTATAGCACCGGATGGCATCAACATTTACAGTGTTATTTTAAATGTAATACAACAGAATGTAATTTATGATATATCATGTCATGACATAATACATAGTATCATTGTAGTGGCTGTTTTTACCATCACATGTGGAAATCAGTATCAGATGGAAATTATCTATCTATCTATCTATCTATCTATCTATCTATCTATCTATCTATCTATCTATCTATCTATCTATCTATC
>JAPSES010073876.1:0-10837 GCA_029822895.1 Maxillicosta whitleyi
TTTCACCCAGTGACCTAATTACTGATCATGGCCACCTGATTGGGGCAGCTGCTCCCAATCAGGTGGCCTCTATATAAACTCCGCCTCAGTCACCAGTACTCTGCCAGATTGTAAACTCATAGTTTCTTTTCAGTGTTATCCTGTTTCTGTCTTGTTGTGCGTTTTGACCTCTGCTTTGTTTTCTGGACCTGACTCTGCCTACCTTTTCGACCCCTGCCTGGAACGACCTCCCCCTCGATCGACCCCCATCAGTCTGCTTCAAGGTATCGACCCCGGCTTGTTTCTCCGCCATTCTGCCTGCCTCCTCCCTCTGACCTCTGCCTGCCTTTGGACCACAATTCAGCCTGTGTTTCCTCAGGATCTACTGGATCCTCCTGGACACTGAGCTGTGTTTGCTCTCTGAGCGCTATTATTCTGAACTGTGCACTGTATGTGGCAATAAACTGTTGGAACTTTATCCGTGGTCTGAGTCTGCAGTTGGGTTCTTAGTTTCGGTTCTTGTCATAAATAAAGTGGAAACTGTCATTTTTCATCCCATGATTTAGACCTTTTGTAAATTCATTCATTCTTAGAGAAAGCTGATTGATCTTCAATTTACTAATGTAAATGAAGAGAATACAATATGTTCAAGAAACAAAATAAATACTGAATGTATATCAGTATTCGTCTAGGTCTTTATGTATTAATCAGCTGTTTTTACACTGAAAACCTGTGTGAAATAAATGCTTTTCACTTTATTAGAAATAGTAAAATTATTAGTGAATCACAAAATAGGCTACTAAACCACTAAATATTACTGTTTTTAAAATGTTTCCCATCACCCACTGGGGCCTACTCATACTGAAACTGAATGTTTATCAAACATTCACTGGTTTATCTCTAATTCATTGCTCAACAGAGGTTATGTAAAAAAAAAAAAAAGCGACATGTCTTTCACTCCACAACAAATCTTATCTTACTAGTCTGTCCATTTAATCTAATAATATATAACTGTTAAATAACTTACCCATTTGTGTTCCTCAGTGTTTACTTTTCCTTTTTTTCGGCTGTTTAAAAAAGGAAAACTGTCTTGAATCAGCTGGTGGAACTGTGTGGAACCCAAGTACAGAAATGAAAGTGAGATACTAATGCATGACGGGGGAAAGTACAGTGTTACGTCGCATGACAAGAACTGCATTCCCTCATGTTATTTTCTGTTTTAAAGTGTCAGCACACACAGACGCTGTAAAAGTAATTTATGTATAATAAAATCCTACTTCAAGTACAGTTTTGATATAAAGTGAGCTTTGATTTCATTAACATATAGATAGTTAACTCAGAAACACCCAGCGCTACTTTTACTTCAATTCCCAAATGAAATTTTCTCTATATTTTACCTTAAGTGATTTATTAACATTTATTATAATATTATTTATTTAACCTTTATTTTACCAGGTAAAATCAAATGAGAACAGCTTCTCATTTACATTGATGACCTGGCAGGAGGTTCCATCAGACGAAAGACAAGATCAAAACAAAAACAAACAAGACAAAGCAAGACAGAACAAAAACAGATAAAAGGAAATGGTACAGATGAATTTAAAATTTACAAGAAAGAATGGAGTTAAAAACTACTGGGTAGGAAGTCAACAATTGCAGCAGACAACTATGGAGTTTTTTAATTTTTGCTTGAACATGCTGATTGGTGGAAGATGTGAGAGTCTGAAAGACTTCTGATGCAAAAAAAAAAAAAAATCAAGACGTTCATAAAAGCGCAGATTACAGTAGAAAGTTATTATATCAAAAACAGAGAAAACTGCAGAAAAAGTTACTTTTTCAGTTAAAAAAAAAATCATTGACTGAACATAAACCAAGCCTTTCCATCCACTGTCATTGATTCAACTCCATGGGTTTTACCTGTGAATCAATGCTGTAGAAGATGACAGTGCCACGTCCAAATGGGTCATATCTGATGACCATTATAATATGACAAACCACATTTTACACCAATTATTTACGTGTACTGATAGAATTACTGACAGGTTTTAAACAGTTTAGATCAGTAGATGGTTTAGGTCGGTGGTGGATATTTGGGTGTTTTTGGGGTAAGATGAGAGATACATGCAAAACAAGGTTGAATATAAATCCAACTAAATTCATGAGGATAAAGATTTTATTTCAAGGCTGAGAGTTAGGCATATAGGGTTTAACAAAACATGTTTATAGTAAAGACACATGAAAACATGATGTTAAATATCAATAAGAAAAACACTGTGAAATAAGTCTTTAGAAAAAATATTAAACAAGCGAAAACTGGAGACATTTTCAGTATTAATACAAAGAAAATACCTTGTTGGAAACACCACTGCAGTGAGGATTCCAGACCAAACGGTGGCGCTCGTAAGAATTAAACACTTAAGATAGCGGAACCTTCGCTGAGTTCTTGTTCGCTCCCACGGAACGAATTAAGCGTTACACCACCATGATGGCAGCTGTGATGGAAACACATGTGCAGAACTCTGGTTAGTTTTCCTCTCTAATTCTATCATGTTTACCTACAGAAAATCAGAGTTGTCTATTTACGCTAATTTTGAACAGTAAACTCTGTCTAACTGCCTGTTACTTGGTTCAATCCGTTGTTTCCTTTACATAAGCTAACTAGCATATTAGCATTAGCTCTTGTTAGCAGCATGTTGGATGTAAGACAACCTGCATTTTATGAAATGTTTATTAAGTACAATAAAAGATAGCCATGTGTCATTCTTACCTAATGCCTCATCAGTGTAGGTGTAGTGTTGAAAATATCGATGTTGATGCGGATGTGCCATCGACAATAAACGAGCTGTTGTGCTAATGTATTAGCTCAAATGATCAATAAGCTAATGCAATGTATTTATGAAAGAACAGGATCGTTAAAGCCACAAATAACTTTAAAAAGCTAGAGGACTGTAAAATGGTAATTTCCCCGTAGAAGACCTGAAATCCTTCAAAATCGATAAGGAAATTAAAGTAGATTTCTCTGTAATGCAGTCTATGAGGAAAAGGCTTCTTTAGTAAACCAGTAAATATATATTCAGGGATTTCAACGACTAAATCAGTAGGTCTTAATAAGAAAATAAGTAGTTGCAAATACATTAATGTGTAGACTGGTAAATTATGAAACGGGTCTTACAACACTGGCCTTATTATTTCCATTAAAGTTACTTCTATATTGTATGAAGTTTTAATAAGAGTGCAAGAAGTATGAAAATAAGGAATATCTATACATATGAGTGGTGTTAAAATCGTATTGGACTTATTAACTAAAATACCCTTTTTTTATATATGTAATTATGAACATGGAAAGTCATGTAAAAGTTGTGAAAATATGTGGGAGCTCTGATTTTGAGTAATGTTTTGTTTTTATATATTTTAATTGATTGATGATACCTGTAAGGTTCCAGCACTATCCTGTTTCAAAGTGGACATTGGTAGGAAAATTGTCTAGGTGTTCTGTTCATATTTGCTTATCCAAATACAAGTGGCTGAAGAATCTAATCCGTGCCTCTGTCTTTGTGTTCGATTACCTACCAGACATATGTTCATGTGGCACATACAGTACATACATGCCTTTTTTTCCTGTTTGTCGACACAGAAAATCACTGCTGTCTTTTTTTAAATGTTGATTTATCTATCTTCAGAAGGGACATATTTTACCATTACTTGTAACCCTCAAAAACCAGTGCCTATATGTTAATTTTACTGTACATTTGTAGATTTTCTTTGCTCCAGACTTCCCATCAGCAAAGTCATTTTGTATCAGTCTTCCATGCATTTTCATTGCAACCCCAAAAGGTTTTTTGACTTAGACTTTTTCACATTTTTTCAAGTTTTCATGACCTCAAATGAGTCCATTTTCATTAGTTTCATCCCAGTGTATTACTGCTTCTAAAACAAACTAAATCTGCACTATATCAATCAATGGTACTCGGCATAAGAATGTCTGAATGGCTAAATCTCTGTAATTCTTTGTTTATTAAAGAGGACGATGCAGAGCTTCACGGTGAAGACGACGTGAATGACTCTGAAGGAGGCAGCGAAGGTGAAGGGAGTGGAGCTGGAGACGGGGATGAAGGGAGTGATGGAGGGGAGGCTGAAGACGAGGATGGAGGAGAAGATGAGGATGGGGATGAAGGAAATACCAACGCTGGATGGGCTGAAGCCATGGCCAAGATTCTGGGGAAGAAAACCCCCGAGAACCAAACGAGCATCCTGGTGAAGAACAAAGAGCTGGACAAGATAAAGGAGAAGGAAAAACAGGAGCAGCTGGAGAGAAAGAAACAGGTGAAGCATCAACACTGAGTGTCTTATTTGGTCCTGTCGTACAGTAGAGCGTGGTCAAAGGTAAAAGATGAAGTGGGTCTTAAATTACATTAGAATCTTTGAAGTCATAATGTAAATAATTCATGAGGAGAGAACTGTAATTCTAAAAGTTACTCTTGAGTACCCAAAGAAGAAATCTGAAGAAGAAATGAATAATATCTAACTGCAGATGTTAAATGAGGGGCAAATGAATCATTTTGTTTGTGTTGTTAAAGTTAGTTTATTTAACTATTAATTATATTCGTACTTTGTGTTCACATCATGTAATAGTTACATAATACACAAACCATCAAGAAATAGTCTTTTGTTTTTCTTTAAGTATCAGAACATCTTATCTCATCTCTCTAATGTTGTTCTCTTCCTTTAATTTATAACTCAAAGATTTTGGGAAATTCATAAAAATCCAGGTTCACTTTGATTTTGTGTATATGTATGTGTATATATATATATATATATATAATATGTTAAGTGTGTGAGATGTATATGTCACCTGTTTTCATTAGATTGATAAGAAACGAGAGTGGGAGATGATGTGCAGAGAAAAACCAGATGTGGTGAAAGACCGTGAGACTGAAAAGGCCCTGCAGAGGATTGCAACCAGGTACATGTCAGTTTGAATATCTGATGTCCTACATGAAGCCGAGTGCAGTGTCTGATCCCAGTGTGCGTTTGCTGCTCAGAGGGGTGGTGCAGCTGTTCAACGCAGTGAGGAAGCACCAGAAAATAGTTGACGAAAAGGTGAAGGAGGTCGGCGGGTCCGAGAGCAAGAAGGCCAAGATTCTGTCGTCAGTGTCTAAGAAAGACTTCATCGATGTCCTGAGGAGGACGGAGGGAGGCAGCGCGGTCAGAGTAAAGGCTGAGAAGGACTCTGTAAGTGCACACTATGTTCTTTTTTTGGGGGGGGGGGGTTGAGTCTTTATCTGAGTAGTCTGAAATTAACGGATGTGTTAAATATTGAATTGATGATAAACAACTGAAGAAGAAAAAAATATATATATATATGATTCTTACAGTCACACAGTATTAGTTAAGATCATTATTATTATTTTCTCCATCTGTGAGTCTTTAATATAATGTTTAATCTTATAGGTGAATATTTTTAACATGTTTCTTACCTCCTGCTGAATGTAGATAAAGCATGTTTATGTGAAATGTTACTTTTACTCCTCTCTTATGTCATGTAAATAACCTCATACATATGGGAAAAGATGAAACCATGTCATTTTACAAGTCTGTTTTAAATTACTGTGTAATGTCATGAAGTGGCCACACGGTGTCAGTGTTTCCTAAAGAAAACCCACTTGAGACACAGCTCAGTCTGATGTTTGTTGTTCAACTGATTGTGTTTGTGTGCAGGCTCCTGCCGAGGAGGAGGACGAGAAACCAGCCTGGAGCGTCCTCAGAGACGACTTCATGATGGGAGCCACCATGAAAGACTGGGACAAAGACAGTGATGGAGACGGAGAGAACGAGGCTGATGCAAAAGGAGGAGACGATGACAGCGACTCGGACTGAAAACACATCAACACACTGAAGTGACCGTGATGCCTTCAGGGTCAGAATCAGGTGAACTGAGCAGGGAGCTGAGGTCTGGAGGGGAACTCGGACTGTGTTAAATCCTCACGATCCGATGTCTGTTCGATTATTTTGAAGAGACGGTGGGTGTCGCAAAACTAAACGTGTTGTAGAACCTGGAGGGACTGGACTCTGAATCTGTAGGAGCTGCAGGTGACCCTGCCGTCCATCAGTCACCATCATTCTACACCTGTGTGTACAAATAATTTTATTATTGAAATGTTTTTGTAAACTCTGTATATAGGATGTTTTGTAAAGAGCTGGTTGAATAAAGAACCAGTTATAAGATAGTGAGCTGTAATTTATGTGTCCAAACCTCATGAGCCATAAAAATACAGTGAGCTTTTCATTACAAAAATACAGATTAGTTTAGTTCTGTGTCTCAAAATGATCATCTGTCCTCCCACACTCTGCAAATATGATCTATTGGACAGCACAAGTTTATTGTAAATACCCAGGAAAAGAAAATCGGCATAAATCAATGAAGGACATGTAGAACGCTTCCCAGACAGGACAATAAAATTAAAGTTATAATAACTTTCAGTACTACACAGCTCTCTAAAGCAGTATCGAATCTGAATATTTGCAGTCCTCTAATTCTTTTTAATTCACCGAGTCCTTTGGTTTATGACCCAACTTTGTAAAGTTCTCAGCTGTGAAAACTGTGTGTGACATGTTAACAGAGGATGGTGAACAGGGTAAACACTCCACACTGAGGATGCAGAGTTCACTGTTGTTATTATTATCAGATTAGTTAAGGGTTGACATCGTACCATTACATCTGGTAATTTTAAGTAAATTCCATTAGTACTTTAAATCATTATCATTAGATTTTAAAACAGAGTAAAAGGTGTAAAAGTCTGCGTTGGCATCAGATTAGAAAACCAAGGAAATTTCTTATTTGATCAAAGGTTTATTTTCTTCTTATCTACAATAATTGCATTCATATCAATGAAAGCAAAATAAATGAATCACATCAGCTGGAATAAATACAATAATAAAACTTATGTCTAATGAGTCTCATAAGAAATTAATTCTCAAAGTCACAGATATAATGTGTGATCAGTAAAGTGACTGTTAAAGAACCTAAACATGAATGTTGTGGACGAGGTGTTAAAGGCTTATGATAATAATGATCAAATATCAGTCATTCTAATTAAAAAAAACATGTAATTCATACGATTTATACTGAAGTTTATGTTAAAGTAAAAATATAATTAGATCCTTAAAGAGTTGTAACTTATTGGTGAATATCAACAATGATAATGAGCTTTTAAAATGACTCGACCAGGACCTCTTCCTCTTGCCATGATGTCCTTCATCCTCTCACGGTGACCCCCCCACTCCACCCCACCCCCACCCTTGGAGCTGACGTGGCTCTTGCACCTCTTTCCAACTTATTTTCCTCGGGGCCTTCCCGTGCCTGGCCCTCAGAGCAGTGGAAGCAGTGGAAATATTTGCACAGGGTGTTATCTACGAGAGCCGGGGGGGGCGTCAGGGCGGGTCGGTCCGCCGGCCCTGTCTGCGCCTCACCGGACCCTCGTCTGTCACGGCGACGCTGCAGCCTGCCACTGTGGAATGCCGCCTTTTATCCCGGCCCTGTTGACACACGGCCGGGGGGGAGCCGGGCCGATGGCGTCGCCTCATTTACCGCCTTCGCTCCGTCTCTTTGACACTCCAGTCTCCTCCTCCAGGAGCTGCAGAAACGTCCCGTCGCTTGAATCCAAGGAAACGTTCAAACCAAAAGGGGTCACATGTGATTCCTCAAGACACGTTCAATCAACAGCCCCCCTGAAAAGATACGAGGTCAACAGTTCTGGTGTGAAGTGATGAGACGTTACAAGAGTTTTCCATTTGCAAACACTGCATCACTGTTTCTTACAATCAGCGGTTTATATTGAGCAGATGAACTAAAGGTGACTCTGGATGGAGGATGACGCCAGTGCATGAAGAATTTTAACAGATTTTAACTTAAGTGACTGAAGGATTCAGTACGTACTTGCAGAACACAAGCATTAACGGTGGCTATTGTTGTTAAACCGCGTCTAGAAGTTTCAGGGTTTCACTCTACGCTTGGACCAAAGGATGCTGAAGTTCTCTTGAACGTCCTTTCATGTTTATCAATACTTACTTGAGTACATTCAGGGTAAAAAGCACGATCAAATGGCAAAAATATGCCGGTGAACCCCTTTAAAAAAGACTCGTTTTCTGCATGAATTGGTCATAAAATGTGAGTTTAAGTCAAATTTACACACAAATATAATATTCTTAACCTAATATCACACAGATAATTATAATGTCGTGTTTTTATTCAACACTCACAGATCTGCAGATAAAAGTGGGGTTTAATAACTGGTTGAAGCTAATTTGGCAACAATAATCTTAAACGTAGCTGCTGATCAGACCTGCACAACATTTAGGATGATTGTTTAAAAACATTGTGTGGAAAAAATCTAAATCTTACCAAGTGAATTTTTCTCATTTCTTGTCAAAATATGTCATCACATTTAAAATAAGACATAATCACCTAAAGAGTAACTTTGTAGTGAGATATAAACACTTATTTTTAGACACTTTTTCCATTGAATTCAGCAAAAAAAAGTGAAAATTATCTTGGTAAGATTTCTTGAAATAAGATTTTCAGGATCTATTGTCTAAAAATAAGTTCTTATATCTCACTCAAAAGTTACTCTTTATTTTGACTAGAAATGACCAAAATAAACATGGTAAGATTTAGATTTTTACAGTGTATTTGTGACATAGATGCAGATCAAATCTCAGTTTATGACCCAAGTGCAGTCGTGCAGAAAACTGAATTTTCGGAAGGTTCATGTACTTTTTCTTACCATTATAGAACCACAAAACAATACTGAAAGGTTCTTTATCGTCAATTCACTTCATGCATAGAAAATACAGATAATTGAGATACTGTTTCTCACCTTGTTCAATATCATACATTTTGAATGAGGTAAAAAAAAAAAAAGAAGTAAATAAACAGTATAAAGAATAAATATAACGGAATATGCAGAATTATTTTTACATACCTTCCATAATGTAGTGGATAAATAAAAATGAAATAAATAAGATAATCCTTTATTAGTCTCCCACAGGAGAAATTCACAGCAGCAAATATAGGAAAGCACACAAGAAATAAAATAAGAAAAATAAAATAAAAGAGCAAAAATATAAAAACCAGATACATATAAGTGAATGAGGGATTAATGACTGTTGAGTCAACAGAGTAAAGTGACCTCAGTACTGAATTATTATTGGGCATGGTGACAATCTACATTTTATACACTATATATTATATCTATAAACTGAATTTATTTCAATAACAGTGTAAAAAATAAATCTTAATTATAATGCAATAACAGTAATTGTAATAGAATCACTAAATACATGGATAAATAGACAGAATATATAGTGTACATACAGTCTATTTACAGTCGGAGCAGTGGTGCGACACAGTAATGTTTATGAGGTGAGAAGGTGGATGACTAATTCCAGTTTTCAGAGTTAACTTACATTGTACTGATAATACCTGGATCTTATATACTTTAGCTAATTACAGTTTCCAATGTGCAACTGATGTTTACACTGAATTAATGTCATTATTTTGCTAAGTCCTGTAACAAACACGGGATCTTTGTGTTTTGACAATGAAAGTAAGTTTATTTCCAAAGATCCCACGACTGATGCAAGAAAAAAAAAAAAAAAGGGTCGGAAAATAATGTCTTTTCAGGTTTTGCCGTCCAGAGGTGCATATCCTCGCTTTCCATGCTCAGTTTTCCTTGTGGGCAACAGGTGTGAGAGGGACATTCACCTCAGCGTCTGTCTGTGTGTACTGATTTAGTGACAACATCTGCCTCGCAGCAGCGTGCACTGGGTGAGCAGCTGTCAGGCCTGATGGATGGCAGGCTTTGGTCGGCCGGAGCGTGGCGGCCCGACACCAGGCCTTGGCAAATAATGAAAAAAAGTGGGATTTTCTGTGGGGTGTGAGTGTAAATCAAACTGGCACACAGCAGGTCCAGGTCGAGTGTGTGAGCTGAGGAGGGGGAGGGGGGGGTTAGGGTTGTCCTGTCCTGTCCGGTACCATCTGACATGATCCCAACGGACGACAGGTGGACGCACACACACTTTGCTGAGTCGCTGTTGTGGCTCGTTAAAGGCTTAGCTGCACTTCCTGACCCTGCAACACTTGGAATCAGGATAAATCATCCCGCTCGTTCACATCACATTAGATCTGCCTGTGAGGTCTGACCCAGGTCCGGCGCGCGTGTGCAGCCAATCAGCATTCGATCTGATTTGATTTTTTTTTTTTTTCTGTTGAATTCCAACTGTTTTTATTGATTTTTAACTTTAAATTTGCGAGAATAATTATAATAATAATAATAATAATAAATTGTATTTATGGGCGCCTTTCTGGACACTCAAGGTCACCGTAAACAAGAGATTGAGTAAAAACATCAAAATAAACAAAGAAATTCAACAAAACATTATTCCCCTTCTCTGGTGTTGAGCATCTGACACGTCCTGTAAAAATCTAAAGAACTGAATAAACAGAGTATTAATCAGAATTACAAACTGATATGAAGTTACCATAGTTTCTTAACATCATCTGCAGCTTTTTTCCCACATCTCTAATGTTCTAAGCATTATTAATACGATGACCAATCCAGATAGATCACCTCGAGAAATGCTTATATCCAGTGTTTTATTAATAACTAGTGGATTCGATCTGATTTTCAGTGGCTTTTGCTTTGAGGAAACTAAAGGTTAAACAGGTCAGTTTGTGGCTGATGGATTCATACAACAGACACTGATGTTCACAATCAGAAAATATGTAATGGAAGGAATATTTAGATCCTTTTAAGTAATAAACCCTTCTAATTAAATCGGGGGGGGGGGGGGGGGGGGG
>JAPSES010073877.1:0-10835 GCA_029822895.1 Maxillicosta whitleyi
CTGATATCTGTAACCGTTTACATGTTATAAACCATGAAAATATGAACCATTAGAACAAAAGGAACATTTAGAATATTTAAAAAAGTCAAAAGTACAAAAATTAAATTTCTCAAAACATTGTCCTAAGGAACATAAAATACTGTTGTTCATTTTAGTAATTTCATACATTTTTATACAATAGAAGTGGGCGGTACTTTCACTGGAGAACTCAACTAATTCAATCTAAGTCTATATATGACTTCTATCAGTGATCAATAAGAAATATATTGATATCTCTAGTATTTGGGGGGAGTTCTTGTCTTTCTGTACAAAAAAAAGGTTTACATTAAAAACATGGCATTCAAAGATTTAAACATCTGTTAGTTATTGAGTATTTGGTATTTTCAGTTTATGGCTGAAGTTGATGAAATACACACAAAAAAAGGTTATTATTAATTTTTTTAATAAATAAAAACTGTATGAAAAATATTTTTTGTTGTTTTATTCTGTGCTTTTGGTGATTAGAAGGACCTCTATGGGCTGGACAACAGAGGGTTAACAGCATTTAAAAAAAGACAAAAAACATTATCTCCATTCAACGAATAATAACTAGTATTAAAATCTGTTAAAATATGAAAAAAACGACAGTCTATCAGCATTAAAAATATTCTTTTTCATAGTTTTCATCATTTTGTGTTTGTCCGGATGAGCGGACATCATTTGTGGAAATAAACAAAATTAGGTTCATAAAAATTAAAATAAATAAATATAAATGGTTTACCTTGGGTTTTTTTTTTTTTTTTTTTTTTCATGACTAAGGAGGAATAAAAAATCTCTGGACTAAGGTTCTTATAACTCAAACATGAAAGTGTTAAATAGAATAAAATGATGACAGCAGCGAAGTTTGCACCAAATCTGACAACGTTCAGTCGAACTGTCAATAAAAACATAACGATGGTCAACAAACTAACATACATTTTCATCCACATTAGGTTTAAAATCATCGATTTGTGATCGAATCAGAATTAATAAAATAGAACCCGTTTAAGGTATGTGATCGGTTTTTGATGTTAAAGTGGATTTAAAATCATGTTCAGATCAAAATGGACTGATGATTACTTTATATCAATACTATGTATTACTACTATACACATATATCCTATTATTTTATTATATTATGGTCATTTTCTGCATTAAAAAACTCATTATTTGGCTTTAAAAATGTGAGAAAATGCTGAAAAAGTGTCCAATTCCAGATTATTGCCACAGAAGAGAAAAGAAAAGCAGAAATATCCACATTTTTATTAATTGAATCCATGTTTGTTTCTTGTTTTTTTTTTTTAGAAATTGCCTGAAGCATTAGTAATTTAATCAATTATTACTGTCTTACACATAAACCTGAGGTTGAAAAAGATGGAAAATGCACAAAGATGCCAGGAGATGAAAACAGCATAAAAGATTAAAATGATATCAAGATGTAAAAAGACAAAACATGTACAAGAAGGAAATTATGTAAATAAATAAATGTGCAATAAAACAAGATGACAAAGCTGTAAAATATGGAAGAAGCAGAATATGCAGAATGAGAATATAAAATAGATTTAAATGAAAACAAGATGCAAGATGACAAAAAAACTGTAGAAAACAGAAAAAAGGACAACTGAAAAGATCAATAAAACATGACATTAAAGAGACGGAGATGAGTTTATAAAAACAGGAGCGAAAGGAAAAATTACGTAAAAGAAAACGTAAAGAGGTTAAAAGAGAAGAAAATTAAAACATCATAAAAAGATACTGATGTAGAAGATGATAAAAATAAAAGAAACAGAAAAGACAAAACAGAATAATTACGCCATAAAATGTAGAACGACGTCCAGGATAAATAAAAAAAAAAAAAAAAAAAACGCATATTAAAATGAAAACAAGACGATGCAGAATAATGAAAACAGCAAAAAAAAAAAGACAAATGTAAAGGATGTAAGAAGTAGAATAAAACATATTAAAGATGAAAGTAAATGAAAAAGAGGCGCAGAGTTTATGAAAGATGAATTATGTAACAGATGAATAAGTAATTAATAAATATAATTAGATGAAATGAAGAGAAAATGATGTAAAAGAAACAAGAAAATGGAAAGAATCAAACCAGTCCTACAGATATGTGCACGATTACAGCTGTAATCACATTTTAATACTAAATAATAATAATTATAATAAAACCCTTATATTCCAAATGTTAATATGTACACAATATGTCCATTATAACTAAATAAACAGATAAAAAGTGCAATAATAATAAAGTACAATGACTGGAAATGGTAAAAATACACATAAACCCCTCATGTTTGACTTGTTATTGAGGGTTTTAGATTAATTAATGAATTCTGCAGGAGTTTGATCAAGTAAAACATGAAAAAAAAACAAGAACAGGACAAAACTGGGGGTGTGTTCAAAAATATCGATATGGGGATATATCATCGCAGGTCTCTTCACGATACGCGTATCGATACAGAGGCGTCCGTATCGATATTTTACATGCAACGAATAAATAGTTTATCAACACACAGCAGAGTATCGTAATAATATCAGAATGTTGGAACTTTTTTCCCTTTTTTTTGTATTTCATCAACTTGCGCCATAAACAAAAATAAAAAAAATACTCAATAACTGTTACATTTTTAACCCTTTAAACACCAGGTTTTTAATCTAAGCAATTTTTCTTTCCAAGATGGAAGTTAAGATATGATCAGTTAAGTTAAATTAAGTTAAGATCAGTAGAGTTAAGTTACACTGATCATGATCAGAAACATAAAGTTAAGTTACGACTGTATTGATCCAACTGTGGGGAAATTTCACTGTTAAATACAAAACAGAAGAAGAACAGAAGAAATACGCAAGTGTGAAAGTTGAAACAAAGAGAAAAAAGCAAATGAGTTCTTTCTGTAAATATAAACATAAATGTAGGTGTAAATATCATTTGCATTTTTACTACATATGACATTACAGGTAGAATACAGAGCTGGTCATGTGACCTGTGGGTGGATCAGACTCATCAAACACAGACGTTCATCTGATCGCCTCCGTGTTTGGGCCCAGGCGTCGCTTTGACGGGTCTGGGTCTGGACTCGACCTGATCCGTCAGCCCCGCTCTAATCGTGGTTAAACCTTCGCAGTCGACTCTGAGGTTGGTTAAATTTGGGGTCGTCTGGTCTTGGAAGCATCTGAATCGATACAGGAGTGTGTTGGGTTTATTTCCCATGGTGCCTCAGTCTCTCAGGTCTGAAACATGTCAAACCGCTGCTACGCTCCTATAATTCGATCCGGCCTCGTGGATATAAATATACGCCTTCTCCCTCGCCATCCCATCGGCGCTTTACGCCCCCACATGTGACGACAAATGAGACCTTGGCATGGAGGGAAAGTGAAAACAAGCCGATAACGTTTTAACGGCGGCGGAGGGCGCAGTCAGACTGACACGAGGAGCCATAACTGTCAGGACTGAGCGTCAGTCCGTCAGCAAACGGAGGGTTTATTAACGCCGCTGCCGACGGGGCTGTTTACCAGCACATCTTCATCCTCATCCTCAGCCAAACGCTGCTTGTCAATCACTCTGACTTGCGGACAAGGCCTGATTAGGCCGCCACCGCTGCCTCCTCGTCGGCGGATAATTGAAAACCCTCCTCCGCCATTTGTGATGCGTTTGTGTTACTCTACGCTCTCCATGCAAAGTGGATTCATGTGAGAAACATGAGCGCCGCCGCTGCAGCGAGGCGCCCAGAGGTTATCACTGATGGTGTTGGGGATAAAAATAATAGATGCCACCTCCTCCATCCCGTTCCCGGTGCATCTCCTCAGGGAACGGCGAGCAGCAATGCGTCCGAAGATGGATGAGCGTGGACGCGTTCGGATTCAGGCGGTGACTCCTGCCGCGCTCTTTGGCCTCTTAGATGTTCATCAATTAATAACGAGCTCCGTGAAGATGAGCATGACACGCCATAATTATCTGTGGACAAATGAAGCTTTAAATAGGTGGATGCACACAGGAGGCGGAGAAACGCCAGGACGGAGACACATAGAAGACTATATTATATTTTGAAGATGCAGGTTCTTCAGATGTAAATCTATTCAATCGTTCAACCTGTGTTTACGCCTTTAAAACCAACTTTTTTACCATCCGAACACTGGAAAGTTGGTGCCGTCTACTTTTACTATCGATGTGACTAAATCTAAACACTCTGACCACTGAAAACCAACACCTGAGGCCAAGCCCACCCTAGAAACACAGTACGGGGGTTTGTGCAGTGTATTATAGCAGGTGACGTGGAGGTGAACCCAGGTCCACAACCTCAGTTACACTGGTTAACGCAGTCATCGCAGACGGTACAACAACTGCACTCACAGCAGCTGGTTATCCTGGATACCAGCACATTAACAACCACAGAACGGGGGGGGGGGGGGGCGCAGAAGGGCAGTGGCCAGGGTTTGGCATTGGCCTGTCCAACCTGGTACAACAGCAGCAGCATGCAGCAGCTGAATGTTAACATTTACCCGGTCCCCCCTGGGTTAGGGGTAACCCAACTAACCTACTAACTCTAACCCAGCAGAGGTGAACACCAGTCAGATTTCTGAGGGCGTTGGTAACATTGCGCTGACCCTTTCAAATAGTAAACCATACACAAATGAAGCCAGTAGGTCTTAATATTTGGAGCACTGGCGCTAAAACTAACTCTAAACTCTAATGTTGATTATTTATCTGTGCCTGAAACCTGCAAGTCCAATAACTCAGGCTGTTTTTAACATCCCAGGGCCTAATATCTATAGGCACAATAGGAGAGTCATGATCTGTGCAAAAGACATTTATCAGTGTATTGACGTTTATTTATTCCTTTAAATTTATTATCACCTGAAATTTGTTTTTCTGTCATTGTCATTTATCGACACTGAAACAGTTTAGCAGTATAAGGATAATTCTGATGGGTTTAGATGTCTCTGTAAAACATGCAGACATAAAAGAACAATACCAACAACTTTATGGATCACATGATCAATGAACTAACCAGAAAAACTCACTCAACTCAAACGACAACAAAGACGAAGACAACGACAAAAACAATGAAGACAACAATGACGATGATGACAGCAAAGACAAAGACAACAACAATTGTCAACAACAATGAAGATGACAACAAAGATGAAGACAACAACGATGATGACGGCAACAAAGATGAAGACAACAACAACGACAACAGAGATGAAGACAACAACGGCGATGACGACAACAAAGCGGAAGACAACAATGACGATGACGACAACAAAGAAGACAACAATAACGATGACGACAACAAAGATGAAGACGACAACGACGATGATAGTGACAACAAGACGTCAGCAGCAATGTAGACGACAACTAAAATGACAAGAAAGGTGAAAGCAACAACTAAAATGACAACAAAGCCAAGAAAGACGGCACTACAGACAACAGCAACAATGAAGATGACGACAAAAATGAAGACACCAAGAACGCTGGACACAGTGCCTTCCCAAAAACTCCTGTCCTATTGGCCGGTGGGATACAAATGGAATCCAATGGAAACCGACCCTGTCAGTATTGGAGCGAGGTTGTCCAATGACTAAAGGGTTGGTGGTTCAAATCCTGGCTCCTACTGTACACATGTCGAAAGTGTCCTTGAGCAAGACACTGAAACCTAAATTGAATGGTACATTAGCATAGTGTGTGTGTGTGTGTGTGTGAGGCTTTGTAAAGCGCTTTAACCAAGGTGTAGAAAAAGAGTGCAGTCCATTTATACTGACTCATCCTTTTAAGTCTTTTCTACACCTTGACTGTTTGTGACTCCTTTTAAATAGGTTGTTTTTCGTTTTCATTTCCTTCTTTTCTGTTATAGAGACGACAGATGAAAATCAGCCAGAATGAGTCTGTACTCTGCGTTTTCTGTACATGGTTCCTGACAAATAAAACTAATAAAAACCACAGACAAAAACAAAGATGATACTATGAAAAAAACATCAGAAACGCACAAAGGAAATGAAGAGTCGAGGAGTTTAAATCACATGAAGTTGTTATTCATGTGTTCATGTCGGCTTCAGAACTGATCATTAAAGAGGAATATTTCACCAATAAAAGCTTCTTAAACATGAATATTTCAACTTTCATTGGCAGAAACAGTTACTGATTCCACTGATTTCACTTTTTCTATTAAAACTATGAACTAGTTCATTACTTTTAATCTTTAATAGACATAAACTTAAATCCAACAGATAAAGAGTGAAATTCAAAGCAGCACAAGGATCATAAAAGATGAAGTGAAATGATGTTAAACATCAGGATCAGACGATGGAACACAGGAACATTTTTACTGAAGATAATCCACAAAAGCATTAAACCATTAGAAAAGATAAAACCACAGAATATGAACCTTGTGAGACGGAAAAGGAACAAAAACTGGATCTTCATTCTAAGCTGGAAACTATTTTAATTATATATAGAACAAAGGAAAACACAAAACATTTCATCAATGAGTCGAATGTAGTAAAAATGTGTTCATCTCTATATGATTCAGATTTTTTTATTTATAGAGAGAAAGAAAACATATTATACATGAGGTGTTTACAACAGGTCTACATGAAAGGGAAGCAAGAGTGCTCATGGGATCTATCACTCTCTTTTTTTTCTCTCTAGTATTATTTACACTTGTCTAATTTGTTAATTTTATCCATATGTGAAGTTGTTGACAAAGTCGCAGTTTCATGTGTTGAATTTTATGTAAAATCTGTTTAATATTTGCATTTACTGTGTGATAATACAAGTACTGGGGAAACTTAACGCCTGCAATCTGTTGTTCTCACTTCAGGATATTTTTAGTTTCAGTTTCACACCTGAATTTGAGTCGGAAAATAATAAAAATATTCCAACACAAACACGAAGCAGGGAGTCTGAAACTGAGGCTCTGGAAAATACACTAAAAAAAAAAAAAAATTCCAAAACAAGCGCTAAGCAATGAACCTGAAACTGAGGCTTCAGAAAAAAAACAACATATATATATTAAAAAAACCAAAAACACTAAAAACAAGAGATAATCAAAGACATGAAGCAGTGAACCTAAAACTGAGGCTCCAGAAAATACACTAAAATATATATATATAAAAAAAACACTAAAATTCGAACAAAATAATGCAACATGACGGTTTACTGAATATGAAGTGTTGTGTCTGAAACTGAGGCTCACGAAAATTCACTAAAATACACAGAAATAGACAAAAACTACACTTAAATATATACAAATACACTAAAATACAACTAAACACACTAAAAGTACACTTAAAAATGCAGCAAAATATAGAGAAATACAATACAAATACATAAAAAATAGACAAAAAACATATTAAAATGCACTATAAAAATACACTAAAATATATATTAAAAATCAAATACTATTTACATGTTAAACACGATCAAAATATAGATCATAATGAGCAAAGGGTAAAATGTAATGTTTAAAAATAATTGTCAAAGTTTAAAAAAATCTCAATTTATGAAAAGTGTGAACAAACTTCGTAGACATTGTCCCAAAGAAATTACATATGAAATTTGAAACGATTTTTTACCAGTAGTTTAGAAATTGCTGATGAAGACGACAACAAAAACAAAGGACACTGCAACTTTATCATCACTCACAGTTCATCGATCAGTGAGAAGAAAAGTGACTTTTTCAGTCAAATCTATCATCAACTGAACATAAATCAAGTGTCTCCATCTACTGTCATTGATCCAACTGCATAGGATTTAGTGGTGAAATAATGAAACACAAATATTATGGTATTGAGACACACACACACCTGCAGTGACCAGGCGATGATCTCCAGAAACCATTGATATGAAGATGGGTTCACGTCCACCCCTGACCTTTGTTCACATGGACCCCCCAGCCTTTTTTCACGTCCACTCCTGGCCTTTATTACAGTTGTTTGGACGTTCACATCTCTTTACCTTCACTCTGCAAATTCACCTCTATCATCTCCTCTTAGTCTATAAGCTGGTCCGTTAAACTGGTTCTGTTTCCACAGCTTTGAACGCTACAGTAAACGGGCCTGTTTCTCAATCAGCTCTATCGACGGCATCTTCCTCGAATTCAGCCGGCGTTAGGGGCTAATTGTCAACCGACACCTGGGCTGAGCTCAGCAGAAGTCGGCCCGTCCCAAAGTCTATGAATCCATGAGCAGAGACGGATCAGATGAGGTTCTGTCAATAGAACCTGGAGGTCTGGAGCCCGACTGCCACCGGACCCCAAGAACCGATCCACGGTGTGCACAGAGAGCATCAACCTGTACACCCACAGGTGCAGACCTGAACCAGAACCGGACCAAAATACTAAAAGAACCCGTACAGACCCAAACCAGAACTGGACCAAAATACTAAAAGAACCTGTACACCCACAGGTACAGACCTGAACCAGAACTGGACCAAAATACTAAAAGAACCTGTACAGACCCGAACCAGAACCAGACCAAAATACTAAAAGAACCTGTACAGACCCGAACCAGAACCGGACCAAAATACTAAAAGAACCCGTACAGACCCGAACCAGAACTGGACAAAAATACTAAAAGAACCTGTACACCCACAGGTACAGACCTGAACCAGAACTGGACCAAAATACTAAAAGAACCCGTACAGACCAGAACCAGAACCGGACCAAAATACTAAAAGAACCTGTACAAACCTGAACCAGAACCGGATCACAATACTAAAAGAACTTGTACACCCACAGGTACAGACCTGAACCAGAACTGGACCAAAATACTAAAAGAACCTGTACAGACCTGAACCAGAACCGGACCACAATACTAAAAGAACCTGTACACCCACAGGTACAGACCTGAACCAGAACTGGACCAAAAGACTACAAGAACCTGCACCCCCCGGTATCGAGGTCATGTTCAATCATTTCCCGTCCACTAACCCACACACATGCTTTAAGGACAGTGTTGTTGTGATGTTTTCAGTGGTATTTTACAGCCAAACACACCAGTATTTGAACCCCATCCACCGGATCAGATCCAGTGTTTATTCTGTTAGAGTTTATTTTCTATATGCCGTCAAAGATCTACATCTAAAGCATACATTTACACAAAGACAGCTTTATTTGCTGTCAGTATTAACACAAAAAATAAATAAATAAATGAATAAAACTCTGATCCTCCATTATGGAGGTCCTACACCTGAAGCGTATAATGTAGTGTTGTCATTATGTTAAAATGTTCTTCATACAGTTTAACTTTTAACTTTTCGTATTTCATGAAATTGAACCATAAACAAAAATACCAAGCAAGGTTAACAGAGTAAAAAAAAAACAAGAAAACAAGCAGGAATAGAGATGAAGAATAAAGAACTCAGAGATGAAAGGATAACCAAACCAAACCAAACAGACTGAATGAAATGACAGAATCCCAGTCTGTTTTCTTTGGGTTTCAGTCTTTTCATTTCTTCCTCTGAGGGTTTCTTTAACTTGTTAGATATTCTGGATCTGTTTCTGCTGCTGTTGTTCATGACGTCCTCTGGGTCTCAAACATCCATCACCGAGGACAAACATAAGGATGTAGACGTCAGACTTTAAGGTTTATCTGATGGGTGTGGTGTAAATAGTCTGTTAGTGTGTCACTGACCCCGTTTCCATGACAATACAAGTCCAATAACTGTTATTAATCAGATGACTGTAATAATCAGATGTGATATGTTTACAGTCACATCAGAAATAGAATAATACATGAACCCTGGTTTCAAAGTTTCAGTCCATTATTGGATTAATTTCTTCTATGTCACGTCTGTTTTCTACAATTTTAGAATTTTTCAACATGTTCAGATGTAACAGAACTAAACAAATCAGATTAACCTGTAAACATGCATGAAAACATGGGAGTATTGGGGAAAAATCCTGATGTGTTAATTTGATTTATTGTAATCAGATTACTGCTGTTATCTGATAAAACAGATCAGGCAGTAAGGAAAAGAACACCACACCAGTGGAAGCATTAGCTCCTTTCTCTTCCAGGAATATTTCACCTTTATTCCGGAATGACGTCTGTGTAAATGAAATGGTGGGTCATTTGGTCCCAGCTCTGTAACGCCTCCGGAGGTCGGAACAGAGCCGTGCTAAAGGTGGAACACTATGTAAAAAAAAAAAAAAAAAAAGGAACACCTCTCGTTCCACAACTGAGGTGTGACATTTTGATGACGTATTGCATGTGTGATTTAAAACCAAGCACAGGTCGTGTACAGTAAACAAACACATAAACATGACCAGAAAGATGTCAAACTGCGGAGACGCGAGATTTGTGGAGATCCTCAAGCTGTTATCCCGTTCAGGAGGAGGACTCTATCCATGCTTTCATTCTAGTACGAAGAACGTTTCTGTTTCTATTAAACAGTTTCTTATTTTACAAACGATTAAACATGAATGAAAATAAATGCTAACATTTGTGGAAAGATGAAAGACTCTGGAGAGGTTACCAACACCGCTATGCTCGGGGTATTTCTGACAAGTTACAATGTCCGGATAAAAAAACGTCACACATCTAATATACCGACCCATTTCCACTCCATGGTACCGGCTCTAGTCTAGTCTACTCAACAGCTTTTTCACTTTTCCATTTACGAAAAAAGGACCTGGAATCTGGTACCTGATACTAGTTTTTAGAACCGCCTCAGTCGAGGTTCCAAAATGTTGGACCGACACCAAAACGTGACGTCACGACACTGCAGACACCGATTGGTCAGACAGTTTTCTCTGTGACCGATTTACATAAATCAGATGCAGAAGTAGACAGTGAATAGTGATCCATGA
>JAPSES010073878.1:0-10834 GCA_029822895.1 Maxillicosta whitleyi
GGACTGACTGTTCATATCCTGACCAAGGAAAATAAAATTCCCTCTTTGTGCTTTAATCTGAACCTGGCTTTTCTGCCCCCGTTCATAATAATATATATTATATAGACTAAATGTGTCTAATATTAACATTAATTTGTGACATAATATAGCAGCGATTGGGTAGTTTAGTGGTTTATGCCGCTGACGTTCCGCTATAGTGCCGGATAAATACAGAGGGTTGTGTCAGGAAGGGCATCCGACATAAAAACTTACCAAATCAACATGTGAATCTGATTCTCTGTGGCGACCCCTGAAGGGAAAAGCTGAAAGAAAAGTAAATTTGGAACATAGTATAGAAAACTATGACATAATCAAAAGCAAAGTAATTTTATTAAAAACAAATATCCATTTTGAATGTCTGGGGTCACCAGAAATTTATGATGTTAAAATGCCAAAAAAGGTTGGGAACGACAGTCCTCTCTTTTGCAGCGAAATAGAAACTATGAAAAACTACAATAGAAACTATGAAAAATTATAATAGAAACTATGAAAAACTACAATAGAAACTATGAAAAACTACAATAGAAACTATGAAAAACTACAATAGAAACTATGAAAAACGACAATAGAAACTATGAAAAACGACAATAGAATCTATGAAAAACTACAATAGAATCTATGAAAAACTACAATAGAAACTATAAAAAACTACAATAGAAACTACTATGAAAAACTACAATAGAAACTATGGAAAAACTACAATAGAAACTATGAAAAACTACAATAGAATCTATGGAAAAACTACAATAGAATCTATGAAAAAGTACAATAGAAATTATGAAAAACTACAATAGAATCTATGAAAAAGTACAATAGAAACTATGAAAAACTACAATAGAAACTACTATGAAAAACTACAATAGAAACTATGAAAAACTACAATAGAAACTATGAAAATCGAGTCTGAGCCGATACCATTTTTTCAGGCGTTACCATACCAATGCTAATAACATCGACTGTAAACAGCTTAAATGACCACATAAATAGAAAACACAAGACCATAAGAACTCAAATAACAAATGAGATAACTTAAATGTAAAATAGGAAATAAAACAGAACATGTGATGTTACAGTTGTTACAGATTGAGATGCAGAGTTGGAAAAGGTGATTAGCATAAAGATCAGAAGCAGGGAAGCAGAATGTCTAATAATTAATTTAAGGCCTTTGAAGCTAACATATGAGTTTTCCAAGCGAGGCAAATCCACACGTTGAATTACTGAAGAGCTATGTGATAAACGAAGCAGTCAATAGTTTAACAGTATAAACATGAGAAGTGTTTAAGCAGTTTTACTGTGACCTTGAAGTTTTTACAGATGTATAAAATTATTACTGAAAAATAAGATACAGTGCTGATGGAAAGGTCAAATCTTTTATGTTCCATTTAGTTTTTTTCTGTAGAACGAGCTTTTTAAATTAAAATGTATATTTATTTTCAATTTTTACAAATGTTAAGTGTTTGTATGTAATATGTTGATAAAGAATCACCACATCGTGTGCACATTATTTCAAGGCTCAGTATACAATCTTTAGCTGCATCTTAATTTCTCTCCCCAACGGCATCCGCTAAATTGGAAAAATCATTAACGGAAGACGGGAAGATATCGGGAATTGTACATTTTAAATGAGATCAAATGTGTGATAACATGCTCAAAGAATTTAATCAGAATGTAATTTTTGTCGACCGTTTTGCAGGTTTTTAATAAATCCACAGTATGTTCTGACAAAAAACATCTGCCGTGTTTTCTTTTTATTTTCCCGCATCACAAACCATTTGACCAAGAATCCACAATTCTGCAACATGGATCAGCCTCGACTGTTAGCAATTCCCAAGTTGCTACATAATGCAGCTTGATCTAGAGCAGCGGTGTCAAAGTCCTTTTAGTTCAAGGTCCACATTCAGCGCAGTTTGATGTCAAATGGGTCAGACCAGAAAAATAACAGCATAATACCCTGTAAATGACAAGTTTTCCTCTTTCTTTTAGTGCAATAAAATGTATTAACCTTTACAAACTATCCTTTTTCCAAAAAAAATAACATAAAAAAACATTTTGTGAGAAAAATAAGTGCGATTTTAACAAAATTATGCTTCAACTTATCATTTATACATGTGCATTACACACAATGTTACACAAACATTTGGTAACAGTTCAAATGTAGTCACACTGGATCCACAGAGACACAAACCATTTAGTAAATGCAGAACACTGTTAAAATTAAATAAAAATTAACATTTTACTGTTAAAGGATAGTTTTAAATGTAAATATTTTCATAGTACAATGTCATTTTTTTCACAGCAGACCAAAAAGAAAATTAATCCTTGTCATTTTTTTGTAATATATATTATCATGTTATTATTTTACTTGAGATCACATTGGTCTGTATCTGACTCCTGAACTAAAAGGTAATTCCTGCGGGCCACACTGGAACCTTCGGTGGGCCGCTTTTGGCCCCCGGGCCAGATGTTTGACACCCCTGATCTAGAGCCCTTGACGCACATTTTCAGTGCCAAGGGAATAAAATAGAGGTCAATGTAATCCCTTTGACCTCGGAAACTGACGACACAGACCAGGTCATTGGTAGTTATCAACAAAACTCTCATCATCTCTTATTTTATCCTTTTACCTAACCCCTGACCTTTCTCCTAGGGCTGTCAAAATCAACGCGTTAACGTGGATTAATCCATCATCATAATTAATCTGATTTAAAATTTTAACCCAATTAAACCATCTGCAGTACGGAATGACTCTGTCTCTGCATTTGGGGAAGTTTGTCCAAGTAGAGTTAGCGTCACGTGTGAACAAATGTGAAACATCACTCACATTTAACCTCTAGTTTTAGGCCGCGTTCACACCGGACACAGATTTTACAGTATGAGGTGGATTTCTTCTGTTGTTTCTTTATGATTTCAAGCATATTCCGCGCTGAATTATCCGCTCAAGGCAGGCGCCGAGCGGATCGAGTAGGAAAAAGTTCAACTCAAGGCAGAAAATCCACATCTGGTCACCGGCGGATTTCTAGATGTTCTATGGCGACACCGTTGTTAACATTCCATGAACAGGCAAAAAAGGAGGAGAAGCTGGTTCTGGCAGTTACGGGGTATCCCCAACTGTACAATTTCGCCCACCCAGACTACCACAATAAAGTTAAAAGAAATGCTGCTTGGGGGTGTGTTAATAAATCCGCGTTCGGTGTGTTCCCCTCCCCAAAAAACAGCTGGACGCAGAGACGGATTACAAGAGGAAATCCGTGTCCGGTGTGAACGCAGCCTTAGGTATTATTTTGTCAACTCACAACTAAAATCAAATTTTCTAAAAATTGTACAATGAAAGTAGCCGGTTATTGTCACTGATTGAAAACATAAAGACTCTGCTGCCAAAACATTCAGATTAACAAAGCTTGATTCTGTAAAAACAGCAATTAATCTTACTCACAGAATTGTCATAAAACACAATCCCATGTAAAAAAAACTTTTATATAATTTTATTCAATTTTTAAAATAAATCTATAATTATGAGTAGTTTTTTTTCCCCTTTCTTTGCTCTGTGAGTGATTCAAGTCATTACAGTTTCACCACCCTTTTTATTACATTAATTTACCATTGTATTATTGCATTTGTCTGTAAAACAAACAAAAGATGATGTAGTTTAACTGGAATTTAAAAAACAATAACATGTATGCCAATATGGTAAATTTAGTCTTGAAATAAGGGGAATTAAAAAAAAAAAAACATTAAAGGCTAAGTAGGCTAGCACGATCTTTGTAACCACAGCTTTAGATGACGCAAATTGTGGTACAAATCACCTTCACAGGAGATGAAACCCTTCACAAAAACACAAGAATGAACCTTTCACCTTACACAAAGTTATAGAATTCCACTGAGTATATGATGCCGCAGTGTTCACTGATCCCATTCACTTGAAACATATGTTGGTTTTAACTACACAGGCAGACAAGGACATCAGAGCGCAGATCACTGTGGTTGATGTACAGGTAATGAGGCCATGGCTCTGTAGAACGGTACTGAGCAATGTTGGAGGGAAAAAAAAAAAGAAAAAAAGCCTCATTTGTTCTTCTGTGAATGTCCATCTTTTGCATTATATGCTTAGCAACGTAGAGAGTTAAGGACAGAAGTTTAATATCACCAAAGGAATAATGATGTGGCCTGACAAAATGATTATGAATGGAAAACAGTTGACAAGATACAAAGTACGCATTTCCTCAAAGCAAATCTGAAAGTTTCCAAATAGTCATAAATTATATAACACAGCTGCAGCTCAGTTGTTCATCTGTCAAAGCGCATCATCTTTCCATCAAGCTGTACTATTCATAGTCAACAGAGGGGTGGGTGACACGGAAGGACACCAGAGGACAAGCTTGTCTCAAAGTTAAACAGTTTTCTGTCCTTCGGCATTTGGTCGTCATCATCCCAAGCTCAACATTCCGAACTCTGCTCAGTAATGGTGGGACACGGCAATTCATTTCCGCCAGTTCGTTCATGTCGGTCAGTTCAGCAAAGAAATGTTCGTTGAGTTCGTTCACTCGTTCATTTTGATCACGTCACGCCATAGTAACTTGCTATACGCCCAGCCCACTATGGCGGCAGGCTGGCTGCTGGCTGTTCGTTCGTGAACTGACTGAGGCAGTCTGAGCTCGTTCGCTGTGAACTGAATTGTATTGCTGAGAGCTCTAAATTGTAAACGAAAGACCTGGCATGTGTCAACGCTCAGATAGCCCTTACAGAACTAAAGTGGCGCAGCTCTGCACAGATCAAAATGCAAGTTGGACATTCACCCTTCTGCTACTGAACAGATCCTGCTGATTCGCCAATGACCGAGATTCAGCGACTGACCTGCTGCCAGCGAGCAGAGACTGCTGATTCACGAACGACCGAGAATGAGAGGCAGCGTGAACTAGTTCCAGTCATTCACTTCAAAGACTCGTTCAAAAAGAACAGTTCGTTCGTGAACGACACACCACTATTGCTCAGATCTCAGGATTAGGGTTTTTATTGCCTCTTAACGGTCGGATTTATCAGGATACGCTCAATGAGATCAAACCAGTTTTGTTTTTAACTGAACAATCGAGACCGTGGAACTCGCTGCCTCTTGACCTGCAAGTCCTCATTGACCTGTCCCTGTTTAAGTCCAGGTTAAATACATACCTGTTAGCACTGAGACACTCTTAGGCGTTAGATGTGTGGTCTTCTTTGTGCTATAAAAATAAACTTTGATTGAATCAAGAGGCGCGTACAAATAAAGTTTGTCACCAATTGCACCAATTGCAAACTTCAGCTGGATTTATAGTTGTGCATAATTCTGTGTCGTCGGTACGCTGTGTCTGATGATAGTGTTATGTGCTTTCACACTTGTGTGGATTGTAAGTGAAAGTGTCGCTTCTCTTCCAAATCAGAAGGTGGCAGTAGTGTTGGTATTGACTGGTTTTACAGATGAAACTCCACTCTGCAGAGTTGTTTCCATGGTTTCAATATCTTCCAGCATACATTTCCTGTTTTAGAACACCAATAATTGGCCGACATAGAGCAGTTTTTTCACAAGCTTATAGAAGTCAACAAAGTATTCAGTGTAAATGACAGAGAAGGAGGCAAAATATATGAGCTGTGGACCGCTCAATGAAAATAAGTTAATCGACGGGGAATGCCAAAATTTAAGAACTGATTATACTCAAATGAATGGTACAATTTTGTTTAATTATGTCTTTTTTTTTATGTGCATAACACCAAAGGTTTTTTAGGAGCAAAAAAGTAACAGACAAGAACAAAAACAAAATGAGTTATGCACAAAAACAAATGAACTAGAGTATATATATATATATATATATGGCCAAATCCCCCAACATTTGTTATTGTATAGTCCTGGCATCACATCATCATCACATCATCATGATCATAAATTGGATTTTTGTAAAATGGCGTCACAGAGAAAACTGTCTGACCAATCATTGGTCTGCAGTGACTATACGTCACAGTTTAGTATCACTTGGAATGACGGCGGAAGTGGTATGAGACAATTAGTACCAGATTCCAGGTCCTTTTTGATAATGGAAACTAAAAGAGCCGAGTCGAGTAGAGCCGGTACCATGTAGTGGAAATGTGTTATTGGTGGATGGCTTTAGTTTGACTCGTCCCCTAAGGTCAATCTGAAACATAAAACCATAAATATTGAATTTTCAGCATTTAACCTAAAAGAGCCATAGCGGAACTTCAGGAAAAGTGAGTCAAGTGTTCCTCAAAATTTCAGATTTTGCCGTTATCATACATCATATGTAAATAAAGCTTTCCAATTAAGTATGCAGCACAGTTCAGATTGCCTTTTGTAAACATTTTATACTGCTAGCACCTGAGTGGGTATCTGCATTTGCTTTGTGCGTCACAACCTGTGGAAGCATAAAGCTGCAAGTTCAACTTTGAAGCTTTTATAAAACATTTGTCTGGAATAAAAATCCTGGAGCTCATGTTTAATTTCCTCTGGCAGATGGTTCGTTCAGATAGATTTCACAGATTTCCACTTGACTAAGCCAGTCGTAGGCTGAAGAAAAGAACCCACACCCTCTTTGAATTCAGTGGTTTTATGCATCGTGACATAAAGTCATATGGTCTTTAACAAGATCTAACATCATTTAAATCTGTAAAACACACAGATTCCACCATGCTGTTATTAAACAAAAAACAAGCCAAAATGGACATGTGATGAAAGAACACATATGGCCTCTTCAGTCCTGTTTGGACTGCATTGCTAGTAAAAAAAAAAAAAGAAAAATAAAACCCTCGTCTCTAAAAGGAACGCGGCAGCATGGCTTATGTTGGCAAAGTTGCATCTGTTGAAATCTCTTCTTAAATCTCACTTGTTCTCCTTGACCTTTTAGCACTTTCGCAATCTTGATATTTTGGTCTGTTTTTATATTTTAACTTGTTATATTTATTTGATTTTAATGTTCTTTAATGTTTTTATTAATGTTTAATCATGCTAGTCTTCTGTACATCACTTTAGTCCACTGTGGTCATTTTAAAGTGTTTTATAAATGGATCTGAACAAACAATAAGACTCACTGAACCAACATCCTTAAGTAGATCCTTTGCTTTCCTTTGGAATGCACAACACCACATTGGACCTTGGACCTTGAGAGTTCTACATAAGCAGATGCCTGAAATTGAACCGAAAGAATGTTGGAAAGAGGAGCGTAGCAAATTCTGCAGCATGTTTAAAGCTGGTTAGAATAATGCCTTGTCCGCACTAAAGAATGATCTTCCTGAGCAGAGATTTTCCACGACAAATTTCTGAAAACGGCCAAGCGACCTTGCGGCTGTTGTTTCTGTTTGAATGAAATGTTGAGCGTTTGTTCAGGTCTGACGAACTAGAGGACAAAGGTTACATAAAGTTTTCTGTTTTATCAAGTTAGTTCGTTAGTCCTCCATCAGGTTTCCAACTGTTCCAACCCTTTCGCCCAAATGCATTGAAGACAAAAGTCAAATCGGTGGAGACCAAAACACAAACTTGAGGCTTTAAAATTTTACTCCAACCGCTAGTGGCTGATGTCGGTGAATTATTCTATTTCTATTAAACAAGCTAGGAGTACATGTTAAAGTACTGCACTTCTTTTATAGAATCTATGGGCACATCCTACATATTTCATTGCTCATCTGGTTGTAGTTGGATCCAGTTATGTCCAGAGGCGTTTCAGCCTGGCCTTACTGAGAACACCCCTTGGAAACTTAAAAAAAAAAAACAAAAAAAATAAACCAAGAGGTCCTGAATTCTCATTTGAGGACTGGTCTGCAGACTCCCTGCTAGTGGAAGTGAATTTCTTATTTACTTGTATTTTCGGGGTTTTTTTTCACTCAAGTCACAGCCACGAGGTTGCAGATACCCAACAGTAAGAAACGAGTTCCATTTCAGCACCAGACTATTACAGCAGAAATTTTAAGATCATCATTTCCTGCCGCCGAAGACACATATTTAACCAACTGGAGACTGTGTGCATTTCTGGCACAAACCCTTGCCTGCCTGCAGCCTAGACATTACTTTATTGTTTTCTTATCGGGCATTTTCAATCCAAGATGCAATTTTTCTTCATGGAAATAATCTTCTCTGGTCCACTCTGCTGCCTCTTCTGCCATGTTAATGAGAAACTGTGCTCAAAAAGACAGATTCACCTGGATAGGCCATGGCTGGATGCATGAATAAATAACAACCTTGGTGATCCCAAATAGAAAAGATGAATGCCTTTTTCCTGCCCTTTTTTTTCCCTCTTCAGATTCAATTGTGAAGGAAATTCCTCATATTTTTTTATGCATTTGATAACATCGTCCCATTGAGTCTGTGAATATGACTAAAGTTTTTAAGGTGATGACACAACAGCGGAGGTAATGTGTGCGTTTCCTATAAAAGGAAGCCAAATTTCATTATTGGATGTGACGCAAGTTTTCAGGATGAAGACTAAAATATATTACTACTTTCAAGAGGCTCTGTGGGAAATTGACCTTATGTTGAAAGGCAACGGGCACACGCAGAGCAGGGAGACAAATGTAATAAATGGAATCAGAAGGTGAATTAAAATGTGCTGATATGAATATTGATACTGAGCGTGATGGGGACTTTTGCCGCAAAAAGTCAGATTTCTTATCTCCAAGCTAATAAAGCAGACAGAATAACAGCACATGGTACATGAACGCACCATTCTGTTAACATGAAGAATATGCAGGAATATGCAATAAAGCGTCACTGCACATTCACTGTGTTTTCTTAAGTAAATCATTTTCCTAAGGGGATAAATAACGCAATAATCCATCTGTCTGTCTTTAAAAGTAGATGTCTTTGTTTTGTCAGGCAGTTTATCACTTTTCCTTACCATCCCACAGGGGTAAGTTTTGGTTCAGTTGACACACAACTCACACATACTGTTTTTTTTTTTTTTTGTTTTTGTTTTTTATTTATTTAATTTTATTTTTTTATTGGAAAATGTGAATTTGTTGTTGAAACTACTGATAAAAGTTTTGGTAATTTGAGACTTCTTGGCAAAACATTGATGACTGACCTTAAATCATGCCCTTTAGCAACGTATTAGTTAACTATAACTATGTATATTACTATAAACTTCTCCTTGCACTAGATGTATAGAACTGCACTCTGTATATTCTCCATCTCATTTGCACTAACTGTACTTTAATTGCACTCTCTGTACATATCACCTTTTTACACACTGTATTTAACAGATATATTACAGCCATTTTCACTTCTGATTGGATGCTAACTGCATTTCATTACCTGTATTATACTGAGTATACTGAGTAATGACAATAAAGTTGAATAATGTAATCTAAAACGCCCAGTCTTTTTTCTTTTTGGTCTATTTTTGTCAATAATTGTGTAAAAAAAATGCCCTATTTGTAAATAATTTACACCCTTTTTATCCAGGTGAAGTAGAACTCTAAAAAATCTGCCAAATATTTGCCATTCTTATGTAATTAAATACCTAAAATTGAGTGTTATAAGAAGAAAATGACAAAAAAAAAAAACTTCCTTTTTTATACATTCCTGAAAAGTACAGATTGAGCATTTGTGAGATTGCAATAAAATATAATTCAAACAATTTTACAACAATTTAGACAGTTTTAGATTTCTGCAGGTTTCTGAGTCCATTTTATTTATTTAACCTTTATTTAACCAGGAAAGTCCCACTGAGATTAAAAACCTCTTTTTCAAGGGAGTCCAGGCAAGAGTCCATGTTACATGTTTGTCAATAACTATTTTTATTTTAGCAAAAGCAGTGTTGGGTTGATTAAAATTGTAGCTAAGAGTTACGGTAATTTGAAATACACGCGTCACCGTGGTTTTAAAAGGGTTTATGATCTCTGTTAATATTTGAACCTCCAAAGTGCTCACAAGGCAATAATTGGTGGAACATTCCTGGTTCTCAATCGCATCTTTCTTGTGTTTTCCAGTCTTTCACATCACCGTCGCTGCTTGAGCCACTACCTGGAGCAGAAATCCAAGCAGCTCAGCTTTGTTTGATGACTTGTGACCATCTTCCTCTTGATCATATTCCAGAGGTTTTCAGCGGGGATTCAGTTTTTTTTCCTGCAGCTGTTGTAACTAAAAAAAATAAAATAAATAAAAGTACATATTTTGTCCTTTAACTCTCTAATCCGGTATGAAGTTGAAGAGCTATTCCTCATCAAAAGATTAAGTGAAGGATTCTGAAAACAGTGGCAAAAAGACCAAGCACACCCACCGCCTAAAATATTGACACTGCTGCAGATTCTTTTTTTTATGTCTGTTTTTCAGTGCAGCCTTGATCCTACCGGGCATCAAGTTCACTAGAGTTGCACAGGGATGTTCCTCCACTCTACTGTGACGACCTCTGCGAGCTGCCTCATGTTTGTCACATTGCATCTCAGGAGAATCCATAAATGATGGACTGGGTTCAGATCAGGAAACATGCCAGGCCACTCCTTCAGACAGGCGCTGATCTGCTTGGAGTGATGCTGTGGGTTAGAGTTGTGCTGAAAACAGGTCTTTGACTGAGTACCAGCAACACGCACACCGGAAACTCTGAAAATAAACTGAAGTGTTGGAAGAGTTGGCCAATCCTGAAACCGACACTACTTAAAACAGGTGTCAAACATGAGGCCCAGCGTCCAAATATGGCCAAAAGGTTCAATCTGGGATGAATTTGTGAACTATTACTGAAGATATGAAGAACTAGAAAAGCACTCAGAGCGCAAACCTCCGCCAAGCAGCACAGTTCAGGTCACACATTTAAAGCCACTATATGAG
>JAPSES010073879.1:0-10833 GCA_029822895.1 Maxillicosta whitleyi
CGTACAGATCACAGTGGATCTACAAATACACAGAATATTTAATAACAGGTAGAATATTGGTACAATTACATCTAATTCTCTTGAGACTTTTCTGGTTCATATTTGTTCAGATTGTTCACATTTTTTGTAAAAGGCTAATCTGTAAATGTAAATTTTTTAATGTAATTTAACTCTTTTTTTTTTTACACTAAAACAAAGTGGGGAAAAAAATTACTTTTTCATTATTTATAGGTTATTATGATAGTGTTTTATCAGTCTGACCTAAGATAATTTTAACATTTATGATTGTTAATATCTTCAGTGTAATTTTTCTATTTCACTAATAGTAATAATAAAAAAAGAGATGATTGATGCACAGCGTATGAACACATGGGCACTGTTTGTTTTTTAACTGTTTTTTGTTTTCTTTGTGTGTTTATTGTTTATTATTTGACACATTTCCATTACTTTCCACTATATTGGTTAACCCGCAGCACACTGAGTTCTAATTTAAAGGTGAAAAACAGTCAGAACCTTCATAGTTATAATATTTCTGTGTGTGTTTGAGGTAACATCCATTCATTCAGAGGCGGGGCTTAATAAGTTCTACTTCCTCCCACTCCTTTTCAAATATGCAAATGAGCTCATACTGTTGTTCGTTGTTCTGGTTGAAGTCTAAGGACAGGAGTGAGGATTTAAGAAGAATGTGGGTGGGGTTAAATAAGTTCTTCTTCCCATTCCTTCTCAAGTGGAAATGAATGGTTTTTAGATTATTATTTTTTTTAAACTTGTATTCTGTAATACTTTGTTTCCATGTATATGCATAGGTCTTTTTTCTTCTTCTTATAATCTGTTTCATTTATAACAAATAAATAGGATTGTTTTGTTTTGTTGCATATTCGACATAAACTAAACTTTATTTATCCCATTTAAAGGTACATTCCAGCAGCGTTCTTGTTCTTATGTGACACTTTTATACGACCAAAGAAATAAATGAGAGAAAAAAAAGCAGAAAATACAAAGAAATGTAAGATAAGAAATAACACAAGGGTCTGAATATGGGTTTGGATCTGAAAACATTCCAGACCTCAGAACCCAGTATGACCTTCAAACCCGTCAAACAACCCCCCCCCCCCCCTTCCTCTGACGGAGAAAACAGGAGCAGTGGATAATTATTTTCAGTCAAGCCTGACTTTGCCTCCCTGTGATTAATCTCAACCACTTACGGCAAATGATGATGCAGCAAACTCTTTAATCTGGGCAGGGTGTGGCCAGGAGAGCATCATGGGTAATGAATGAGCCCTTTGTCCTGGATTATTTATGGTTTGTAAGATCTCCAGTAAGACCTTCACTTCACATGGCACAAAATCTGGAGAAACATGGACACCAATAACAAGTTGTACTAGATGTATTGAAGCAGAAACTGTAAAAATATCACACATTCATCAGCCAGTGAGTTAATTTTACCTGTAATTATTAACCCAGTGATACTTTTATGTCAGTTCCTTCTATATTCAATCTTTTTTTTAACTGATTTATCACCATTTATTTTAATTTTATCCTCTGTATTTTGCATTTCTTTCAGTGTAAATAATGTATTTTCTATATTTAATGACTGATCCTGTAGATGTTCATTAAAGCTCAGATTAAAGTTGATGGTTTTTCTATTAAAAAAAGATCAAAATGACATAAACAGTGTCTTTTTCAGTCCAATCTGTCATGAACTGAACATAAACCCAGTGTGTCCATCCACTGGTTCTGATCCAACTCCATGGGTTTTACTGGGGAATCAATGTTGGAGAAGATGACGGTGTTTCCATGGTAACTACGGAGGCTCTGAATGTCCATATATGGTCATATCTGATGACCATGAAAAGATGAAGAACTGTATTTGACACCAGTTATTTCCATGTATTAATAGAATTAATGGATCAGCAGGAATTAAACAGTTTAGATCAGGAGATGATTTAGGTCAAAGGTGGATGTTTGTGTCTTTAAGGGTTAAAAAAAAAAACAGAATAGACAGAGTTTAGACAAATGAAGATGCAGATAAGACATGTTTACACAATGAAACTCAACAAAACCTTATCAAACTCTGCTAAATCTAAACCAACCATTTAAGGATTTTTTTTTTTTTGGTGCAAAACCATTCAACATGTCCGCCACAGGAACAGGAGGTCAGAATGTTAGAAGAAAAGGGATTTATTTAGCGAGAAAATGTATGTGTATGTGTATGTATACGTGTGTGTGTGTGTGTGTCAGGGATGGAGGGCATACTGAAGTTTAATACTTAAGTAAAAATACCAAACTACCAATACCCTGCAAAATATTTACTCAAGTAAAGGTAGAAGTACTAACCCTAACCCTAGATACAGATTGGTGTCAATATTTAGATGAAAAGTTAAAAAAAAAAAAAAAAAAAAGATTTAGACAAAAATATGTTAATATAATGTAACAAATAACAGCATCAATTTCCAAAGTATAAGGAGTAGAAAGTACAGATAACTGCCACAAAATGTAGTGAAGTAAAAGTACAAGTACAAGTATGCATTATTATTTTTACTGAAGTAAAGTACAAATACAAAAAAAACAAAAAACAAAACTTAAGTACAGTAACAAAGTAAAAATACTTTCTTACATTCCACCACTGGTGTGTGTATGTCTATCTATATGTATATTTATATGTATCATCATGTATCAATCATATTTTTAAAATAAATAAATAAATAAAAGAAACAATATTTCAAAGCATCACAGAAGTGAGAACACTTTAGAGGGAATGTTCTCATGTGAGGTTCCAGTTCACTAATATACACCATAATAATGTCGCAGAAATCATGACTACTCCAATGTTTTCTCTTGGTTTGAGTGTAAAAAGTCCAATTACATGAAAATGTTGACTTTTACAAACTAAAAAAAAAGGGAATAACCTGAACAAATATGACCCACCTGACAAGATAATAAAAAAAAAAGCCCACAAAATAAAAGGAAAAGAAATAGAATATATTCACACATTACTTGGACATAAATGCTCGTTCACCAGTGAGACCACATTTGATCACAGAAGTTTGTGTCATCGGACCAATGTTCTTCCTGTTTCTAAATGTTTGGTGTCTTTTTAGATCCACGTGTTTAAACGAACATGTTTGTTTATATATTTTAGTTTGTTCATGTTATTCACATTCATCCGTACAAATATTGTCATAATATAATGTGACTTTTTTCACTCTTAAACACAGAAGTTAATAATAAAATGTTTGTAGTTGACATTATTTCTGATCCATTTCACATCATTTTGGAAGTGAACTTAAATGTCGTCTGAACCAAACCACACATCTGCTAATATAAAGGAATGAACTTCGACGTGTGTGTGATCACGTCGGACTGATGCAACTACAGGAAAAACACGTGTGTAAAGCTCAGGAGGTTTGGTGTAAACAGGTCCAAACCTGCAGACGTTACCCAACAGACCGGGCCTTCAGGACTGGACCCGCTCCAAACCAACGTGAAACAGTGGAAAACCCCGACACCAACCCAGTCCAGGTCTGACCCTCAGGGCGTCAGAACGGATGCCGCTTCACCTCTGTCAACAGCCCAGGATGAGAGGTCAAAGGTCAACACCTCAGAGACAAAAAAGGGGAGGAGCTTTTAGGAGAGGTGTGACCCAGTACACATTTGTGTTTTTTCTGTTTTTAACACATTTAGTAAATATGGGTAAAGTTTGGAGCAGATGTGCAGTGGAACCAGAACAGTTTCCTAAAGACAAACCACGTCAGAGTCCAAATAATGAGGTTCTAAATGTGTGTCATCCATCAGACTTTGGATCTGCTGGTTTCACAGCAGAGGTTTTGGGTGTCACCCACATGGACTAAAGAGGTCCTGAAGTGACCCACATGGACTAAAGAGGTCCTGATAGAATCCATGTCTACACTGTGTTTTCAGAATAAATCTGTTTTTCCTCCTTGGACGCGAAACTGTGATGTTTGTCGCATTTCAATGATGTAAAGGTCGGATTAATGTGACCTGTCTGTTCAGACTTCAGTCCCATTGTAAAATATCAGATCTGGATCACATTTAAGACCACATATTGAAGTGGTCTTGGTCAGATTCAGGACCACATGAAAGTGGTCTGGATCAGACTAGTGCTGTTCACACTGGAACAGATCACATTTCAACCCTGTTACTTTAATTTCCACCGTTACCATGTCATTTATAAAATTAAACTAAGTTTCTCTCACATTCTTACACAGAACAAATATAAAAACGGTTTCTTTTAAGTGGACTTGAAGACCTGAGTCGCTGTTATATACGTCTTTATTTTCCTCCCCGTCATGTGTTCTGGATGGTGTTCTGCTGATAGTCACAGGGTTTCAACGCGGCCTGAAACCATGTGACTGAAGCCGACCACAAGATGACGAGCATAAACCACGACCATCTGAACCACCTCATGAGGCTGTGGGGCAGCGAAAACCTCCACGCCTTCCACTGCTGCGTCACGAGAAAATACTGATGTGTGTCAGGGCCCAGCAGGAGGCGCTAAACCCCAGACGGACCAATATTTGAAGAAAAGTTCATAAGTGTAATTTTCTGCACTGGCAGATACTTGTCCTTGAAATAAAACATTTTAACCCATTAATGGCTTTAATTTAATTATTATTGGATTTTTACAGTTCAATAAATGGACATAAATTATTGAAGAAAAGTTAAATATACAGACAAAAATAGAAGTACTTAATTAATCCCAAAAGCTGGGAAATTGGTTTTATAACAGTAACATACATTAAATACAATACAATATATACAGTAAGAAAAATATTCAAATAAAGGTAATTTTATGTACACAGTTAAAATGAACAGTAAAGTGCACAGATATATTTATGATTCTGAAAAATAAATAAAATAAAAGGAACTGTCCAGTATTCCAAAGGTTTCGGTCCCTGATCCGGGACCGGGTCCAGTCTGTGGTTCTGGATCAGTTTAATGGACACATGTTGACAGCAGGAGGAGGCAGAGAGGCGCGAGGAGGAGCAGGAGGCGGGGCCTGTAGGTGCTGGTGGGTGGAGCCTTAGAGTGATCGTGCACCGGTCCAAGTCTCAGACCGGAGAACCCACGGACTGAAGGCGGCTCAAACTTTCCCCACGGGCCGTCGGTCGGTGCGCGCGTGTTTGACCGTTGACGCACGGGAGGAGGACGCACGGCGCGGACGCACCAGCCCGGTCCGCCTGGAGGGCACGGGAGCGCCCAGTTCGGCCCGGAGTGGAGTTTTGGTTTTGCAGGAGGACTCCCCCATGAGACAAAGAGCGGAGCGTCCTGTAGGTCCACTGTGACGCACGGGCGGAGCGGCGCGCGCCCTCAGGAGCTGCGGGAGGAAACGCGCGCGCTCAAACTCTCCGTATTTTGTGGAATTTCACGAACAACACATGAGTTGGGTTGAACAGAAGAGGGGCTTCCACGCACTAAACCCCTGGGATTAAAAGAACCAGGCCAATGGATAACTTCTTCTCAGAGGTTGGTGGACTCCATCATTTTACACCTTTACCTTTCGAACTTTAACCCTTTCACAGCCAAACCCCAGAACCATCTACTGACCCGGACTGAGTCACACCTGTTGATCCACTAAACAGGCCAGGAACTGGTGTCAGGTACCGTTTGGCCTCTATTATTCATTGGAGAAAATGTTCAAAAATGTGTTAAATGTTTCAAAAAATGAACCAAAAACCCTTGAACTGTGGCATAAAAGTGAACAAATCCTTCTAAAGTGAGAAGAAAATGAGCAAAACACTTGAAAAGTGAGCAGTGTTTGTGTTTATTGTGTTAACCCTTAAAAACCAGAACCATCTACTGACCTGAACTGGGTCACACCTGTTGATCCACTAAACCATCAATACATAAACACACTGGGTTTATGGTCAGTTATTGGTCTATTTGATTAAAAAAAAAAGTCACTTTTTTGTGAGTTTTCATGAACATCTAAATTAAATACAGGAAAATACAAGATTCATATGATTTATGTTCTAAAAAAAAAGATGATAAATCACCAAAGGAAAGTTAAAGAACCTGAACCCATACAAACCCAGAGCTACTTTAATGTCAGTTCACAGATGGATTTATTTATTTGATGATTTATCACTATATATTATTAGTTTATCATCTGTATAAAGCATTTTTCCATAAAAAAAAAATCCTGTATTTTCCATATTTAATTCTCTGATTATGTAGATATTCATTAAAGCTCAGATTAAGGTTGAGGGTTATTATATCAGAAATGAATAAAATTGAGGAAAAAAGTGCATTTTTCTGCAGAATCTGTCATTAACTGAACATAAACCCAGTGTGTCCATCCACTGGTTCTGATCCAACTCCATGGTTTTACTGGTGAATCAATGTTGTAGAAGATGATGGTGAATTTCTCTTCAGTTTACTCATGTGTTGATAAGTTTAGTGGATCAACAGGTGTTAAACAGTTCCATCAGGAGATAATTTAGGTTTTTGGGGGTTAAAAGAATAAATAGAAACAATAAAAATTCCTTATTTTGACATTTTTGCTCATTTTTTTTCTCACTTCAGAGGTATTGGTTCACTTTTATACCATATTTAAAACTTTTTTTGTTTAATTTTCTTTATTTTTCAAGTTTTTTGTTCATTTTACACAGTTTTCTGCATCTTATCATATGAATAATGAAGGTTAAACTGTATTTTACTTCAGTTACTGACATGTTTTTATATGTTTAGTGGATCTGCAGATGTTAAACAGTTGAAATCAGTAAATGGTTTTGTTCTCCAGTGGATGTTTGGGTCTTTAAAGTTTAAATAAAATGCACCAAAGTGATCATTACCAAAGGATAAAGGACCAAAACATGCATTAATGAATCTGGATGGGGTCCATTTGAAGGGTTCCGGTGGTTCTGAAGGTCCACATGTGCTTTGTACTGCAAATGTAAAGGAGTTGGACAAACCGGGTCCCAGTGGAGCCCTGGTATTTCCGCACCTCTTTCCTCGTTTCCTCCAAGAAAAAGAAAAAAAAAAAAACCCATCATGTAGAGCTATTAATAGAAGCCTGGACCTGTGTCTGAGCAGACCTGGAACGGGTTCTGGGTTGGATCTGGTCCAGGATGTTTAGTTCAGTCGCACTTTTTATGGGTTTTAATCAGGAATGAGTTCAGCCGTGGACGTGTTTGCATCTGTATCTGTATTTTCTGCTGCTTCACGCGTCCACAACATCAGCTGTAGTTCATCATCTTCTTCCTGTCGAATGTAAAATCTGTAAAAGTGAAGGATGAAGTGTTTGGTTTATGAATGACTTTTACATCCTCCTCCCCATTCAGTCAAATTCACTCCGAAAGCGTCTTGGATTTTCTGGAAAATACATCATAATAGAGCTGAAAACACTGTGTTTTTGAGCCAGAAAGCTGTTTTTAGAGAAATACATGATATATTTTTGATAGAAAATCCGTCGTTGATGTTTTTCTGAGGTTGTAACTGCAGCGTGCACAGTCACAAAACTGTAAACAGTCTTATTTTTGAGTCTAACGTAGTTTATTTCCCTGTAAATATATAGAATATGATGCATCTGTGCAGGAAAATGAGAAGAAAAGCCCTCCATTTAACTACATTTCTACTTCTAACTCTTATATATTTGTACTTTTACTGCACTTAAGTACACATGTTGTAGATGTGGGTCTTGAAAGACACTAAAGTTGCAAAAGTAAACTGTCAGACTCCAAACAAACCGACGTAAAACCTTCAGTTTCTGTGTCAAATGTGACGAATAAAGGGAAATAAAGGACAGAACAAGAGTGTTTTCTTCTTTTCTGACTGATAATAAAATAAATACAGACAGAATAGTTTAGACCGTCAGCTCTTCTGCACCACAAAGTCAAATATTCTACTATTTTTGAGTCTATGAAGTGTTTTTTTTTTCATAAATACATGATGATATTTATAGGATATGATGCATCTGTGCAGGTAAACTCCATTTGTACTTCGAATCCTTTTGTATTTATACTTGTACTTGTGTGTGTTCAGTGTATATTAGTACTTTTACTGGAGTAAAAAAAACATGCGCTTTTGTTTTTTTTCTTTAATGACTGATAATGACAGTAAATACAGACCGAATAGTTCCATCAGCTCTTTTCAACAGTCAAATATTTTCTGTTTTTCACTCTTTTTCTGCTGGTTTTTAACGTTTGTTGTTGAAGGAGAATCAGTGGCTGATGTTTTTCTGCCTTTGTTTTCTATTTTCTCTCCATTTGTCTTTTTTTCCCTCTGTTTGTGTTTTTTATTTCTCTTTTTGTGTTCTTTTTTTCTCTCTTTTTGTGTTTTTTTTCTGTTTTGTGTTCTTTTTTCATCTTCTTTTTTGCTCTTTTTAATGTTCTTTTTCTCTTTTCTTGTTCTTTTTTCTATCTTTTTGCATTCTTTTTTCTCTCTTTTCATCTTCTTTTCCCCCTGTTCTTCTTTTCCCCTTGTTCTTTTTCTTTTCTTCTTTTTCCTCTCTTTTTGTCTTCTTTTCCCCAGTTCTTCCTTTTCCCCTGTTCTTTCCCCCTGTTCTTCTTCTTCTCTTTTCTTTCTTTTTGTCTTCTTTTCCCCCTGTTCTTTTTTCCTCTCTTTTTGTCTTCTTTTTCCCAGTTCTTCTTCTTTTTCCCCTGTTCTTTTTTCCTCTCTTTTTGTCTTCTTTTTCCCGGTTCTTCTTCTTTTTCGCCTGTTCTTTTCCCCTTTATTCTTTTCCTTTGTTCTTTTTTCTCTTTTTTGTCTTCTTTTTCCCCTGTTCTTCTTTTTTCCTCTCTTTTTGTCTTCTTTTCCCCCTGTTCTTTTCCCCTGTTCGTGCCCTGAGCTGTCGTTGGCTTTCGGTCCGACAGGTGTTTGTGTCGTCTTTGCTGAATCATCAGGTGGATGAACAGGTTTCAGGTGGGTTTGATCTTCACTCCCACTCTGATCACAAACGTCTGTGAGCTTTTATTTTCTGCTGGTGACTCATGGATCATTTACGATGTTACGTTCCCCACACACTTCTTTTTTTTTTTTTTTTCCTTGTTGTTGTTGTGACGTCGACCAGGTAACGGCAGAAACACCTGAGTCACATTCGAACACGTTTCCTTTCCGTTTTTTGTTCTGTCAACGTTTACTCGATAGTTAAATTTCCAGTTTGTTGATAGAATAGACCTTGTTCATTCTATAGACATCTGAGCATGCTCAGTTCAAGCCCCGCCCCCTGTGGAATGGGGGGTGGGGGGGATAAAACACAGAGCAGCTGTGACTGAGACCGACTCATTTGGATGGTTTGGACTTTTTGTTTTCCTTGTGGTTTTGTGTTTTTCCTGTTTCCAGTTTTGTGTTGATTTTACTTTGATGTTTTTCTTTGTTTTTATTGAGTTTGAGTCATGGAACTGCTGTACGGAGTTAAACAGGGCTGAGTATTACAGGGCTCATGATATGTATCGCGATATAGCCTATGTCTATTCCGGTACATGGTATTCAACGCGATATGTGTCCCAATATTTTAGGCCTTTTTAAAAAAATTTTTTTTTTTTGTTTTTTTTACAGTTTTTACTTTTTTAGCATTTTACAGAAAACAGACACATGTATACCCACACTGCATTAACTTGGCTGTAGTGCACAAATACAGATGGCTTTGATAAACTTCAAACATGCAAAGTCAGATGCCGTTTCACAAACTTGACAAACTAATTATTTGTTGCATGTGAAATATCGATACTGACACCTCCGTATCGATATTTTGAACACACCATTAGTTAAACAGGTGTTTAAAAAAAACACTTGGACTAATTTATTAAGAAAATTCGAAAAAAAAAAAATTATTAAAATATAAACTACTAGACCATAGTTCAGATCGTTTCTGTTCAGTTTGTTCCAGTTCACAGTTCATCCTAAATCTGTTAATGTTCATTCTAGTGTCTTATTTAGACTAAACCTGTCAACCTTCAGGTCCACTCTTCGTCTTTTTCTGTTTTTTTTTCCTTCCACCTGTTTTGACCTAAAACAGCTTTAATGAACATGAAACAGACGCACATTCACAGCAGAAAGAATGTCTGAGGGGTTAAAGGCTTCAGTTCATGGTAAAATGTTCAAAAATACGACCCTCCACATACTGACGTGTACACGTCACTGGACAGGAAACGCATTCACCGTCAGCGCTGGACGGTGGCGGCGTCCTGAGTCTATTTATAGACGTGAACTGACACTGGTCCAGACGGTTCTGACCAAAGCTCTGTAAATAGAGACACAGGGGAACCCCCCCCCCCACACACACACACACACACACATACACACACTACAGGATGTGTCACTGTCAACATACCAGGCTTTGGTGGACTTGAGCAACGCTGACCTTTGACCTCTGATATTACCGTCCACAACAGAAACACTGTAGTCACTGGTCCCTTTTCCATCAGACGTCTGCGCAAAACTTTACTAATATAATAATACGTGTTAAAAACATTAGTGTGCAATGTCAGTTTGTCCATTAAATCCTACATGTACGTTCTCCTGTTGTAGATACATGTACGTTCTCCTGTTCTAGATACATGTATGTTCTACTCCTGTTCTAGATACATGCATGTTCTCCTGTTCCAGACACATTTACGTTCTCCTCCTGTTCTAGATACACGTACGTTCTCCTGTTCTAGATACATGTACGTTCTCCTGTTCTAGATACACGTACGTTCTGCTGTTCTGGATACATGTACGTTCTCCTGTTCTAGATACATGTACATTCTCCTGTTCTAGATACATGTACGTCCTCCTGTTCCAGATACACGTAGTTCTCCTGTTCTAGATACATGTACGTTCTCCTGTTCTAGATACACGTACGTTCTCCTGTTCTAGATACATGTACGT